>OX463854.1:11368633-11415629 GCA_949825065.1 Odontocerum albicorne | reverse complement strand
ATATATATATATATATATATATATATATATATATATATATATATATATATATATATGATATAATGTACTCGGGTTTATAAGAGTACAAAAATTGTATATTTGAATGGTTGAATTAAAATAGGCACAAAGTACCAAAAAAAAAACAAAAAAAACTAAGTATGCAGTTTCATTATATATGACATATAGAACGAAACTGCATACTTAGTTTTTTTTTTGGTACTTAGTGCCTATTTTAATTCAACCATTCATTTATATTCTGCAAATTAAACCTCGGGTAACACGTAGTAGACTTAATACCTTCAAATATTTTTTTGAGTCAACTTTGGATTTTTCGATCCAAATTATTATTTTGAAAGGGTTACGAAAGCTTAAATACTCGTATAATATCCAAATATATTAAACATTATTTCCTTTGTATTTTTTATAGTTTCAAAAATCTCTGTTCGTTTTCGAGTTAAAAGCCTTTTTTATTTTGGATTTTACATGATTGAGGTTTATTGTCAAACTTTATGGCATGTGTGTGCCAAGCAGTGCTAAGATCTGATAAAATTATTATTCACAAAAGTGAACATGTAAAATTAATGAAAAGAGGCAAGTAAATACGGTTGAAATAAGTACACTAAGAAGCTATGTCGATATATGGTATAAGAGAATGAGAAATATAGTTGTTCAAAATTAACTCTAAAGACCGATATGTCAAGTAGGGTAAAAAAGAGCACGTCAATGTGGTTTGAATACGTGAAATAAATTGGGCCAAAAGACTGACTATACAAAACTACAATGCAAAAATAAGTGGGAGTCATGGTAGAGAAATTACATTTTGAAAGAAGGAAAATAAAGAAATAAGATAAACAGTCTACCCCAACAAAGAATTGCGTGATGGTATGAATGCATTATTGTAGGAATTCCTAGTTATTCAGCCAAGTATCTAATCATAAAAA
The DNA here is from genome assembly GCA_949825065.1 of Odontocerum albicorne. Lineage (NCBI taxonomy): Eukaryota > Metazoa > Arthropoda > Insecta > Trichoptera > Odontoceridae > Odontocerum > Odontocerum albicorne. Next base: position 11,414,688 of record OX463854.1, on the reverse strand, counting down.
AGAAGCATGATGGAAATGAAGAATGATTCTATATGATTATTAAAGTGTTTCTCATATCTTTCATTTTCATGTAAAAAAATAATGATTTAATAAATAAAAAATATTAATATATTTTGCGTATTTATTGAGTTGATTATTTTCGTTATATTTTTCATAGTCTCACCAACAACCGAAACATTAAATTTTTTTTAAATATTATTAGTTTCTTAATAAATACGTTATTCGAAATAAAATGTTACTTTTTGTATTCTTTAATGTTAAATATATACATTTTGTAGCAAAAAAATTCTTAAAAATAAGTTATATAAAGGATTCAGTTTTCACGGTAGAAGTCAATTTATATTTTCTATATAACCAGGAAGAGTACAGTACTAATTTGTATAATTCCATGAACGGACACTGGCTGTGTAATAAATTAGAATTAATCATACATTACGTAAGGGTAGGGTGAAATCACTAAATGCGTACATAATGCATTGTAATTTGATTGATCGACCATTTTGCTCGTGGATATGTAGATATCAAAAGAGCTATCGTCTTTTATTTTAGTTATTCTAACAAAAACCTTAGTTGGTAAGATGCCTGTCTTCCAGCCTGGAGGTTGTGGGTTCGATTCACGTTGGTGCTCAGATTAAAAAAACGAATCCAATTCAGGTTTACAATTAAAGCTGATTTAACATATTTCTGATTGGTTGAAAGACATTGCCACATAGTTATACGTCCACCAGGTTACTTAATTAATTAAAAACACAGTTTTTAGTCACAATTGCATACATTCATACCAACACATCATTTCACTTGACTATTGAACCACACTCTTCGCCTCTTCTATATCCATTCACCTTCATATACAACTTCTACGACTTCCCTTACTTACCGATTACCTTACGTTCCATTTTTTAAATATCGTTAATTTGATACAACCACACATTCCTTGGTCTTGTTCTCTCACGACTTCCATTCACATTGAATATTTATATTCTTTTGGTTAGTCTCTCTTCATTTATTTGTTCTACATACCGAAAACATCTCCGAGTACTCTTCTTCTTCTTACATCAGCAATAAGTTCACATTATTTCCTTATCACATCATTCCTTATCTGTCATACATTGTTACCTCATGTTTTATTCTCAGTGTATTAATTTCAACATAATTTATTTGACTCCAATCAGTATTTTTCCATATCCACGTTTTACTTCCACACATCAAAGTTGGTACCAAAATACTATTGTGGACTATCATCTTAATATATTTTGATACTGTCCAGTTCGAGAATATATGATTTAGTACTCTATCGACATTGTTTCCGATCACTTCATAATTTATTATTAAAAATATGTATTTAATCATATTAACTTTGAAGTGCATAGACGTGCGGTAACGCACTGGTCGTCAGTTCGAACCTCGTGCTGTGCTACTTTCCTCGAACGACACATGCATTTTTTCCGCCTAGTATTTGCGGGTATGCTATAACATCGGTCATATTTATTATTTAAAAAAAACTAAAAGTGGCACTACACTTAGCAACAATCCGTTCAAGAAAATCGGGAATATCAGGGACTTCATAATTCGCACTTGTATGTTCCAGATGATATTGTTACTGTCGCGCCATATTTTCTCAAATTTCTCCAAAGCAGATCTAGTCATTACGCTCTTCCTCCAAATTTTGTCCATGCCATCTTCCTTGTTATAGATGGTGGATTTAAGGTAGATGTAACTTTTCACAGTTACCAACTTGTGTTAAGTTTGGTCGATTCTTATCAACTTTGTCTTTTCTCTATTGATTGCGACGCTGAAAGTGAAGCTCGTAGATTCTACATCGGTAAGAAAGACCTCAATATCTTCCCTTTATTGAGCAAGCAGTATATTGAATCCTCAGCGTATCGCAGATTTGATATTAAATTTCCATCTCTTGTACGTTTTGGTACCGTTTTTTCTGCACTACCTTCATTGTGTAATCAGTATAGATATTGTGCCAAAAAAGTGAGAGAATACATCCCTGCCGAACACCTGCATGAGTATAAAAACTCTCGGAGCTTATATAATGAATCCCGACCAAAAAAGAACTCATCTTATACAGTTAATTTAGACTACGAATCATATGTTTAGAGCTTTCTATTTTCAGCAAAGCGGTTCAGAAAAAATACCCATTTTACCTTATAAAAGGCTTTTTTATATTATATTGAGAGAAGAAAAATAACACTTTCTAGATTTATTAATGCTGGGCCAATTGGTTTGAACTGATACAAGGCACACTTCTTGTTATTCAAAAGAAATATATCTGATAACACGCGACAATAAATAAACAGTTGACTTACTATTCATCCGTGAATCAATTAAATATATATGATAACATGCGATACATAAATAAACGGTTGAGTTACTTACTATTCAACCGTGAATCAATTAAATATACATGATAACATGCGATATATGCTAGTACATAAACGGTTGACTTACTATTCACCCGTGAATCAATTAAATATATATGATAACATGCGATAGATAAATAAACGGTTGACTTACTATTCACCCGTGAACCAATTAAATATACATGATAACATGCGATATATGCTAGTAAATAAATGGTTGACTTAATATTGACCCGTGAATCAATTAAATATATATATGATAACATGCGGATAAATAAACGGTTGACTTACTATTCATCCGTGAATCAATTAAATATACATGATAACATGCGATATATGCTAGTAAATAAACGGTTGACTTACTATTCACCCGTGAATCAATTAAATATATATGATAACATGCGATAGATAAATGAACGGTTGACTTACTATTCACCCGTGAATCAATTAAATATATTATATATAATAACATGCGATAGATAAATAAACGGTTGACTTACTATTCACCCGTGAATCAATTAAATACATATGATTACATGCGATAGATAAATTAATGGTTTACTTACTATTCACCCGTGAATCAATTAAATATATATGATAACATGCGACATATAAATAAACGGTTGACTTATTGTTCACCTGTGAAGTAAAATCTACTGAGAATTGAACACGGTATGTCAGCATACAAATCAATAATAATTTCAATGGAAGCAACATAACTTGAAGAGCTCTGTGTCAAACAATGCCTTTTCCCTTAGTACATGTACGGTTATTCAAATTGAAACATAATTTTATCATCGAGTCTTCATTCCACATAGATTACAGAGAAGTTGATATTTTTATGGTAAGTAATGATATTATCCTTTATTTACAGTATAGGAAATAAATATCAAAAAGATAACGTGACGCCTGATGTTGAACAAAAAATACATTGAATTTTGATTATTCAAATAATATTTGATCTTGAAATGACACAATATATGATTGAATATTCATGTCATCGTAATATGATGATGTCACGTTTGGTTTTGTGTGTTTATTTCAAAAAAAATCATAAAATATTATTTTTCATGTATGTATAAGTTTTTCATTTATTCGTTTAGTGTTTCTCGTCATATATGAATCGGCAATGCGGCCATGACGGGAAACAAAATTGTCTTTACTCGGCCCCTTTAATAAAAAAAATCGAGTTTAGAGCACTGGAGTAGACGAGGAATTTGTCATATCACGTGAAGAGGCAAAAACACTCGCACACGCCTATCGTGCGAGTATTGTTATTAGATGAACTCTTTACCAGACTGTGATTTGTTATATAAATATGCAAATAAGTTCGCTCGACTCTATTGACTACAACTAAAGTGTGATGTAATCAGAAAAGGGATATTTCTTTTCCGATTTCATATTTTATTTTATATTTTTATTCAACAGAAAACTTACAGGACACGAACTAATGATTATTCACAAAAAAAAAACGAAAAAAAAAAATACTAACGTCTAAAACCAAATTACCAGTATTTATCTAATGCACAGTTCAGTCACATTGACAGGTTATTGAAAACGCTTTATTATAATAAATGTAGAGAAAAAAAAACACTCATTCTTTCATCAATTCACCACCATCGTCCTAAACCTTGACAGCGTTGAACTAAATATGTCTACATTTAGTTAACTATAGAATTATACTATTGATATACTCTTGTTATCGGGTTATAAAAGCCTGGGTTATTTCTAATTGTAACTACGCTAAAATACATATAATATTTTTAGCCAGCGAAAGGGAACATTTAAACAAATTCGTTCTATTCAACACTTTGTAAAATAGCTTAACATCAAAATTATATCTACAAGTCTCAAGTAATTCTTTTCCATGTATCGTGTCTGGTCCTTGAAAATATCTCTGTCTTTGGTGGTAGGGTAGCATCCCCTCTAGATACGTGTCCATTCGCGAATGTTGCGTAACCATGACATGCGTCTTCGACTAATGCCGCGCCGACTAAATGAAAATTTACAATACTTTTAACCTTTGTAGAAGCCATGCACTTTTCCTTCCGTGGTGGGACGGACCCATGCGTTACAAACCCATGCGCTCACCTTATGGTTGAGACTCCGATATAGGGCAAGCTGTACTCGGCGCGTATTCACTTATGGCGAAGTTAGACTACAAACATGCCCTTAAGATAAAAACTGCAACGTTTTCAAATTGTAGGCATTATAAGACAAAACATGTGGTACAACACTCCGAAAGACCTTATATATTTCATTTCAACTGTCCATCTGATAATCAAATTGGTCGTATTTGTATTTCCTGTGATTGAAGATCGAAAAATCCAATATATCAATATACGACCTTAGAGCATTGAGCATCCCTTTCTTATGATAAACACCTCAAGAATCGCCTCTGTTACCATTTGATTGTAACAACCTTATTTCAGTTCAAACCGAATTCCACAATGTTTATTTTGTCCTACTGTTGACCTCAGCTAAAAGTAAAGATTCGAGTTACTTCATTACAGTTACATTATTTGACGGCAATAACGAGTTTCCTCTGTTTATACAATGCCAGCTTATATTGCCTTAGTACCAAATGGTCGTTTTATTATTTGCCCATATACAGTTAACAAGTGCATTAGCACGAAATCGTTAATGGCACTAAATTACCAGCTTATCACCTGAGAAATTTCACGGGGTTTGAAACATTATTAGGGATGTGACTAAAAGTATTAACTTTATGGTAATATTAAATCAAAATTAAAAGCTTTATCTCAACCTTTTAATGTGAATATTATTCAAAATTGTTTATAGTATAATATATTCGCATGCTGTTGTTAATTAATCCTTTTGATGACCAAGGTGGGGATATCTTTGTTGCTCTTAGAAAACCCTCGCTTTAGTATTGATGCTGTTTCAACTTTGACGATCCTTTATTTAGAGATATTTTAGACTACTCGTAGAAAATTAATCTCCACGTGACATGAAAAGAGAACATGACTCAAAATAATTTATTTGTTAATAATATAGTAATTATGCGGGTGGTGTATTATCTGATTTGGTGTGCCTTTATTTTTTTAAATTATAAAAACATTCAGCGCCTTTTCTATCATCAACTTGCACTACGCTCTGTAGAGATTGTTAATTGGTTTTCACAGCGTTTCTTTTTTACACTGTCCTTTGATGTTCATGGAATGATAATCTCTTTTAACCAATCAGAAATATGTTCAAGAGGTATTTAGTGAAAACTAGCCTGGAATCCTTTTAAAAAACGTCTGAGTTAAAAAGGGGAACGAACCCGTAACCCGTAGCGTCTTACCAACTTAGCCACAGAGGTTGTCCATCCAATGGTTGTCGAAATTAGCACACATATAGACAGGCATAATGACATTTGGTTTTAGTACACAAGATCCACAAAAATATTTATATCCGTTCAAATACAAAATAAATTTTTCTTTCAAGTTAAACATTAAAAAATATTTAGACTTGACAAGTAAAAAAGGAGAATTAATTTTAATTCAGCCAGCTTTCAGCCCTGGTGCATTCTGAAAGCACTGCTAGTGTTTTTTGTACCAGTTATAGGGTATGTAATTTAGTCCTCGGTTGTCTTTTTTTTCTAGCAACGAATAATTTGCTTTACCTAGTTTATATAAAAGCTGCCCGACTAGATTTATTTACAACTGGCTCCGGGATACGGTCATTTACATGAATAAAAATTCATGACTTTCTGAGAATTTTTATATTCCATTTTTTGGATTTTTTATGTAAAATAACTTAATAATTCAAAGGAGAGATTAAATCTTACATTGAGTATAAGAATGAAATAAGGTTTCTTTTACATATTCATAAATAATAGTTTTGGAGAAAATTTAAGTCTTTGTTAATATTGTTTCATTTACAATGTAACTATATTACTCTCAATCAAAATGGAATTAATAATTAATAAAAGTTTATGAATTATAACATAGCAAAAATTATAAACAAAAATAAATATAAACAAAAATAATCTTTAAAATTAGTATAAAGGTACGAGTATTAAAGGTAAGTTTGGGAAAAACAAGAAAAGCATTGTACGACCAAATTAATCTTTTTCTAAAAAAAGTAAAGGGTGAAATAAATGCCTTTATAATAGGAGAGTATACATGACGAGTTTTCTTTTTTACCTTTTATGAAGAATTTTAACTATTCTATCTTTCAAAATATGATTAACTTGGTCATGCCACGTGTTTTCTAAACTTCTCGGACCTTTCATATTACTTGAATAGTTTATTTTAAAAATATTTGATCTTTCTTTGTGACCACACAACCTCGACGTTCCTTTCTTCATCTTAAACTAATAATATTCTTTCAAATCGTATTCTTTCTTGATTTTCTAGTTCCTTACTCTGTCGTACATGGTTTTTTCACACATTATTCACAACGCTTTCCCTTCTATTACATTTATCTCACTTTCGTCACTTTTTAGCCATCATTTCATCAATTTTCACTTGTATATTCTAATTTTGGAACCAAATATAGTATTTGGAGAATATGGTTTTGGTGTATATGGTTTTTGTGTAATATGTATAGATCATCACACATCGATAGTTTTTGAATAATATGATTTTTGTGTAATATACTCATATATAGATCATTACTTAAATTAAATCTGTGAAATACTTAAATGAAAAACAAGGAAAAACTAGAAGATATATAAAGAAGCTTTGGATACGTATCTCAAAGTAATAAGTAGTTTTTAGAAGGAAAGTTTCTTAATGACTTAATAAGGCTATAGTAATCTTACGAGCCCCTGTTTTACAATGGGTTTTGTAATGAATTTTATGACGTACTTATAAATTAATATTTTATAGCTCTTTTAATATATGGCAGTAAAATGCAGTTTATAAACTCAAGCACAAGACTGTATCGTCTACTTACTTATTATTTGCAACGGAAAATATATGAAGGTTTGCAGTGGCGTTATGTATTTTATGTGAAGTAAAACAAACATTAACTGAAAGAAAAAATAAATCTTAGTTAAGTAATGAAACAGTATATAAGCGTAATAATTTAATAGTATTATGTATGATCATTTTAACGAAAACATTTTTTTTAATTAGACACTGGATTTTTTTTCTATTTTAATGATACATAAGTGCTTTTTATTTTCTTCATATATTCATTAAAAGTATTTATTTGCATCAAAGAACCCAAATCTACATAGTAAAGTCATATGCCAAACTTTCTGAAGTCAAATTTTTGAAGCGATATATCTCGTCAGCATTCACATATGGTCTAGAAACTCTGACGCTCGCATATCAGTCTTCCAATAAGCTACATGTTTAAATAAACATAAAAAGAGTTATTCTTTAAAACAAATTAAGAGGAAAAATCTTATTGATCCGTAGCGAAGTGTGGGACGTAGTGAAAAGGATTGTCAGGTTAATGTGGAATTTACGAGCCATATGGCCCATATGTAAAACGACAGGTGGATGAAGCGCATATTAAAGCAGAGGCCTGAAGTGAATTACAAAAAAAAATCGCTAGAATATCCTCCAATAAGATGGATAGATAACACTAAGCGATTTATCGGAGATCAGTAAATGAAGAGTACAGTTCACTGAGAGTAATGGCAAAGAAGACGGAGGCCTAAATCTTGCGTCGGACTGACATAAGCTTTAAAGAGGATGCGTTCAATATTTATGATACAACCTAGCCATTCATGTAACCTTTAAAGAAAAAGTATTTCAGTTGCTAGAGAAAAATGCAAATCTGCGTTAGATAGGAGATGTTCAATACACTTGTTACAAGTGAGCTTTCATCTTCATTTGATGTCATCTGCAATGGAAGATTGGAGATATCATCAGTGCAAATTTCATTCATTACAATTTTCACCGTAGTTCAAAACAATAAACATGATATTCTTTTCTGTGATGTATGGATGCGATAAGCGCGCTGGCGGAGTGATGCGCGTGCGCGCGATTGTTGGTTCCTCCATAAACCGACACAAAGAACAAAACGTTCGCAATCCGAAACAGTACATTTACAAATATGTATATTCACTTTTTAAAAGTATTCTTTTGAGGATTCCATGTGCCACAAGTTACAACATTTTTGTCTTAAGAAGTGAAACTACTCTTCACAGTTCACATTTAATCAATCTTGGAAGTTCGTTCCACAGTCATACCGAGTGAACTGTAAAGAAAACGCAGGGTGCTAATGAGCGTCACGTGATATTCCCCATTTTGCCATGTTGTGTTAAGTTCTCTCAAATTCTTATTAGAGCATGTCAAGAGATATCCAGGTCCATTAAAAAGAAAATTATGAAATCATTTTGTATTCTCCTAAGTCCTTATAATTTCCTGGACATTTTTTTATACCATCGTAAATTAAAACTTAATTGTGATTCTTTATTTATATCGCGAGTTGTAGTATTTTTTAATACTTTGGATGGTAATTATACAATTCGATTTATACTGGTACAAAACCAAACCTACCTTCAGATCTTTGATTTCTATGAATTGCCCACGAATCGCAATAAAAATGCGCTAACTGTTTTTCAATACAACAGCCGACACACACAATAATAATTGATTTTATCAAATAGTGTTTCATTTTAATGATCATTATACGCCTGCACGTTGTAAAGCAACGCAGTGCAATAAATAGATTATATCGTTGCATTATAATATTATTTTTCTATGGAAAAAGATAAATTACAAGTGATAATGCCACCATTTTATGGCTCAAAAAATAATTTACCATATTTTCTTTTTAACTGAAGTTCAAATAGATATTATTTTTATTTATATTATATATGTACATACCATCACGCCATTTCATTATCGGGTAGGTAGAGAGGAGAAAGCATCATTTTAATGAGTTAGGTTTACGCAGTTCAACACGGCAGAGTTACTATTATGAGTTTTTGCATATTTTATTGTTCAATTCTTTCAGCGTAAAGCGATATTCACACATGAAAAACTTTATAATTACCATACATAAATATTTACCATCACACAGTTTCCTTGTGAGCAGAGAGGACAGAGCGTCAGACTTTCCTATCTCGACACGTAGTTTTCGCTTTTTCAACATCCATAAAGCTTCTACGATTTCTCTGACTTTTAAGATTTCCTCTTCGCAAAATATCATTCATTTGATCATACTATACTTTCCTTACTCTTCCTTTACAACACTTTCCTCTCACATTGACAGCGTATATTTCTTTTGTTAGTCTTTTTCCATTCTTCTTTCTACGTACCCAGAGTGACTTCATGACCTTATTTAATACTTCATCCTTAATTTCACATTCATCCCTAATCACTCTTTATTCTGTCATACACCATCACCCCGTCTATTCTTCTCAATACACGTATTTCTACAGCATAAGTTTTGCTTTTTTCAGACTTTTTCCAAGTCCACGTTTCACTCGCATATATCAAAGTTAATACTAAAATCCTGTTGTGGACTATCAACTAAACAGATTTTGATACTGTCCGATCTGTATAGACGTTTAATTGGCCCATTAACTTTGTTTTATATCGCTGCACGCCTTTCGATATCTCTCTTAACTCTTCCATCATCTAATAAATTACTATCCAATAAGCAGCATTCTTAAACATTTTTCTTTTGTATAAGATTAAATCAACGCATAGTAAAAATGAAATATTGATCTTACGTACATTAGATTTAATTTTAGTTCGTGAGTTTAAAGTTTTTACAGCTTCTAAAAATGATTATGATAGCTTAAAACGTTTCTGCAATAAAACTTTTAACTTTGTATATGTACTGTATATATTTCCAACTTTTAAAAATGTCTAACCCAAACGAAATTCATACTTAATATCAAAAGCGCTCCAACATTGAACGGGAATGTCAAAAAGGGGGAAAATATGAAATGGGAAAAACTCGAGCAATAAGCTGTCTACAAGACATCAAATAAAGTGGAATTTCCAGTTTGCTAAAGTTAAGTTCTACGTACGCCTCTCTCTCCCACGCGGAACTATGCCAAAGAGTTGGCTGGCATAACGTAACAATCACAAAGTTACCCTCTAAGAGCCCTAACGTCCCACAGGACCCCGGCTTCCACTTGCAACATGTCTTATTCCATTCTAACAAGTATGATGTGCATAAGTGGCTCTCTTGAATTTTTGCTTTCAGTTCTACTACTTCTTCTAGAGCACTTTGAGTCTAAAGGATTTTTATTTTTCCTATTGAAATTTTAATGTCAAGACTCTCATCTCCTACTCCACTTAGAGGGTTATTTGTCGAGATTCCTTTTGTTTTGTAAAGTTAGTTTATTTTTTTTAGCATGAGAATGTTTTGCATACATTTTAATGAATCAGAGTTTATGCAGTGCAAAGAGACAAGGTTAGTTACCCTTTGATTTTTTTTGCATATTTTTTTATTTAACTGTTTCAGCGATAAGCGATCTTTAAAGTTCGAAAGGTTTAAACCATACACACATACCACCCGTCGTTTCTCTACTGGGAGAGGATAGACAACCAGACTTTCTTATCTCAACATACATTTCTCGCCTCTTCCACACCCATACGTTTTCTCATACAGTTCCTACGATTTCTCTTATTTCTTACTTTTCCTTCTTTCAAAGTGTCATTCAATTGATTCAAACATACTTTCTTTGGTCTTTCTCTACCTCGCCTCAGTTCTGTTATTTTGTTTTGTTAGTAATTCTTCATTCATTCGCTCCACGAGCCCAAACCATCTCAGAAAGCGCTTTATCATCTTATTCAACACATTAGCCTGAAATTCAAATTCATCCTCAATCACTTCATTCCGTATTCTGTCATATACTGTTACCCCATATAGTTTTCTTCGTGCACGCTTTTCTTTATAATTTATTTGGCTCTCTTTTCAGTCTTTTTTCCATGTCCACAGCTCATTTCCACATCAGAGTTGGTACTAAAATAGTATTATGAACTACAGGGTCTTTCAATAGGGACGCTCAAAATTTGTTAGGTTATTGCGTCCATGTTGTTAAAGCAACATCTGTCAAATTTGCTGTGAGTTGTTTAGTAGTGTATGGCAAATTACCATGAAAGGCTATAGCGTTGAACAACGTGTGAAAATCATCAAATTTTATTTTCAAAATTAGTGCTCCGTTCGAAAAACGTTCGTTTAAAACGTGATTTTTATCCTCGCCGCAACCGTCCTGCCGAGTCGACTATTCGACGTTTGGTTGCCAAATTCAAGTCAACCGGTTAAATAATCAGCCAACATCCCGTACGTCACCGAAACGCAAGGTCTGCTAAAAAAACATCGCTGATGTGCGTGCTAGTGTACGGGAAAACCCGAGGCAGTCAATTTCTCGTCATTCACAAGAACTTGACATTTCTGCGACTTCAACTTGGCGAATTTTAAGCCGAGACTTAGGTCTGCACGCATATACAATCCAACTGACCCAGGAACTTAAGGTAAACGACCATAGACAACGCCGTGTGTTCGCTGATTGGGCTCTGGAGCAGTTGGAAGTTGACCCAAATTTCGCCAAAAAAATCATCTTTAGCGACGAGGCCCATTTTTGGATGAATGGATGTGTGAACAAGTAAAATTGTCGAATTCGGGACGATACCAATCTACACGAGATACACCAGCACCAAATGCATCCCGAGAAAGTCACTGTTTGGTGCGGATTTTGGTCTGTCGGAATCATCAGTCCATACTTCTTCCAAAACGAAACAGGCATTGCCATAGCCGTCAACGGCGAGTGCTACAGATCGATGATAAGCAACTTCTTGTGGCCTAAACTGGATGATATGGATACCGACGACATGTGGTTCCAATAGGACGGCGCTACGTGCCACACAGCGCATGCCACGATGGGCATTTGAGGGCATGGTTATCTCGCGCGGCGGCGACGTGAACTGGCCACCGAGATGTTGCGATTTAACGCCTTTAGACGTCTTCCTTTGGGGCTATCTTAAATCGCAGGTCTATGCGTATAAACCGCAAACAATTGATACCCTCAAAGTCAACATAACGAACGCCATCCAGCAAATTCAGCCAGATGTATGCGACAAAGTCATCGTCAATTGGACCTCCCGAATACGTGCCACCAAGCAAAGCCGCGGCGGGCATTTGAAAAACGCTATACTCCATAGTTAATGAAATTGGAATTGTAAAATGAATGGGTGATGAAAGGCTTACTAAATATATTCACAGTGCAAGCATGAGTTATTATTATGAAAGGCTTTCTAAATATATTCATAGTACAAGCATGAGTTGGTGTTATGAAAGGTTTACTAAATATATTCACAGTGCAAGCATGAGTTGGTGTTATGAAAGTCTTACTAAATATATTCACAGTGCAATCATCAGTTGGTGTTATGAAAAAGAACAATACAAGTATGGTTGGACTTTTTTATATTAAACAAAGTAAAATATTGTAATTTATTTTTATCAAACACTGTTTATTCCACTTTTTTGTGACGGTATAACCCTACCGGTTTCAAGGCTTTCACCTCATCTTCAGGGGAGCGCAAACAAGACAGTGTTTGATAAAAATAAATTACAATGTCTTTAAACCTCCACAACGTTAATGCCTTAACTATAAACAACAAAGTAAAATATTGTACAAGCATTGGTCAAGGCTATACCTATATACAAATTTATTACTTAACTAATCTTAATTATATATTATAATTTATGAACTTACTTAATCTTATTTCCCTACATGTCATTTTATTTTATTTTTTACAATCTTAATATATGATTTCTTAGAAATAATTAACACTTACATACTACTTATAACTAGATAACAATTCTTACACTAATTATTTAGCAAAAACAAGTCCACGCGTTCAGGCTACTTGTATTCCATCACATTCACTCAGACTTTGGTCGTTCCAGCTAATACTGTAGGTGGACTAGTCAAGCAACAGATAATGCTTCGGGAGCTTGTGCTTATAACGGAAGGGTAGGTCGGATTTACTCTCGTAAGCCCCCAGGGCAGCGACTAAGGGATTTCTGTGATTTTGTTGACTTTTATAGAACTTCACGGTCCAAGCGAGGATGTGGTGTTGTAGGGTTTCTTCTCGCTGTTCGGCGTGAAGTCGGGTAAGGTTTGTTCTGGGATGGGTGTTAAAAGATATATTGAATGCCTTGCTCTGCACACTCTGGAGTTTCAGGTGATCCGTGTTGCTCACACTACCCCAAACGGGTGCAACATAGGTCAATATAGGACGAATAAGGGTTTTATAGAGGAGGAGCTTATTTTTGGGTGAAAGGAAGCTGCGTCGATGAAATATCGAACTGATAGCCTCTATGCCCTTGTGCCCCTTCTGTCTGATGGTATTCAGATGGGTTTTCCACGTCAGTCGCCGGGCGAGGTGCAGGCCGAGGTATTTAACTACGCCCTGCCACTCAACCAGGCAACCACCGATGAATAAGGGCATCGATGGCACTCTTTCCTTGATTTTGCGGAAGAACATGATGGCCTCAGTTTTGGCGTCATTGATTTTGAGCCTCCAGTCCTGGTAGTATTTCTCAAGGATTTAAAGAGCAATCTGAAGACGGTGACCATCTCAATCCACCTTGAGTGACGATGCGTAGTATGCCGCAAAGAGTGCGAGCTTACAGTTTGGGGGAGTAGGTATGTCGTGTGTGTATATGTCACAATAAATAGACATAGCCCAAGTATACTGCCTTGGGGGACACCCATAGGGATGGGCCTGGTGGATGACGTAGAATGATGAGTGGTGACTGTGAAACTTTTATTGGAAAGGTAGGATTGAAGTAGTTTTACAAGATAGAGTGGAGTGCCAGTAAAGAGAAGTTTGTGGAGAAGGCCATCGTGCCAGATAGTATCAAAAGCCTTCTCAAGGTCCAGCAGTACCATGCCAGTACTTCTGTTCCTATTGTAGCCCATTGACACGTTTTCTACGACACGGGTAAGTTAATGGACCGTGTTGTGTTGTGTCTTAAATCCAAATTGCTCATGAGGGAATGTATTATCGGATTCATGATGGAACACTAGCCTTGAGTCAACCACTCTCTCAAGGATCTTACCAAGACCTGGAAGAAGGCTGATGGGCATGTAGCTAGGGTGTGGGCTGAAAAACATCTGGTGTCCCCGTGGCTGGGTTCGCCCTATATTGGTGGGGTGTATTTTGGCCGAGGGGATGCTATTAGATAAGCCTAGACCTTTTGATAGCTTCTGTGTTTGATGTATTGTCTGGAATTTATGTGTTTTAGAAGTGTTATTCAGGTGTGATCTTGTACATACTATGTTGCTGTCAATAAACCTAATATTTATTTATTTAGTTGGATTTTCGGTAGGTTTATTTGGCTTGTGGATAGGAACAATATTGACTATTTTTCAAATACTTGGAAAATAGCCATTAAGGATTGAGGCATTCATTATTTTAGTAAGAAAAATCCTTTTTAAGTTTAAGAAGGCTATTGTGTATATTGTCGGGACCGGGTGCTTTTCGTGTTTTAAGTCTGTCAAGGATACGACCAATTTCGGACGGGGTGCAAAGTTGCACCTCGTTTTGGTTGGTCGGGGAGTAAGCAAAGCTGGTGAGAGTGTCCTCGACAGCTTTGTTGACATCAACATTTCCAAGGTCGGAAGTGATTGAGTACGTATTCTCATAAGCGTCCGCCAAGGCATTAGCCTTGTCACTGCCAGAAACAGCCAACCCTGAGGCTGTGCGCAGAGGTGGTATGCTTTGATTCGAGCACTTAATACCCGTGTGATTCTGTGTTTATATCAACATACATAGCATATTTCTAATTGGTCGGAAGAAAGTTCCATATGGTAATAAGCCCGCGAGGTTGTTCTGTGTTCAACATAATTTTAATATACATTTTAGTATATTTTTGTTATATCTTGAAATTATGTCAGGTGGTATAAAAAATAACGAATATTTTTTTATATTATAAAACGTCTGAATTGTTTTACCCCAAAATAATATAGCCTTTAACCCTAAGCACAAGTATCATTAAAGTTTATCAAATTAAATGTAGATTTTCCGTGTGTATTATGAGATAACTTCCATTTTATATGGGGCGTTAGTATCAAATATAAAGATAATATTAACTGAGAGTGATGCTTAAGGACCACTTCATACAGTCGTTTTGCGAGGAAATACACATTCAGCAGATTTTTCCCTTTACTGCCCTATAAAGGTTACGCTTTATGGAAATTAAAATTTGTACCTCTCTATTCTTTTAAGAGACAGATAGAGTCATTTGCAATTTTAATATCGGTTATTACATTGAAATGAAAACGTTACGTGAAAAATATTTTTACTAGTGAAACTGGGCTATCTTTTTACTAACATAGACATTTTCTTATTTTGCATTATTTGTGTGTTTAAAAATGGAAATGGACGAGTGTTTTAATCAACATATTTGATCACTAAATAAACGGTCATTAGTTAAGGTTTCATTTTAAGATTATTGGTTTGAAACACAAGGAAAAATTTGAACGTTGATTTATGTCGTGATAGAATGATTGAGTAATCGATTATACATTTTGAACTCGCATTATCGTTGCCGCGCTTAAAAGAGCGAAGTAAATACATTGTATACTGATGTCACTAAGAAATAAGTCTGTTACATTGCACAGAATGGGTAATCAATATGGAAATTATTAGGTTTTTCATTGGTTTACTACTTACAAGATTAAAACGAATAAATAGTTTATTGATTGATTGAATTGTATACGTTTGTTTTGTTGTGTTGTTAGTCATGTATAGGGTGTTCCAATAAGGGCGCCGGATTTTAGTTTTTACTATCTGCTGGTTTGAGTACTTGGGTCACTTGGATCTTGTAGGCATGTAGATCTAGTTTTTGCTGTCTGCTGGTTTGATTTCTTAGGTCACTTGGATCTTGTAGGCATGTAGATCTAATTTTTGCTGTCTGCTGGTTTGAGTTCTTTGGTGACTTGGATCTTGTAGGCATGTAGATCTAATTTTTGCTGTCTGCTGGTTTGAGTACTTGGGTCACTTGGATCTTGTAGGCATGTAGATCTAGTTTTTGCTGTCTACTGGTTTGAGTTCTTAGGTCACTTGGATCTTGTAGGCATGTAGATCTAATTTTTGCTGTCTGCTGGTTTGAGTACTTGGGTCACTTGGATCTTGTAGGCATGTAGATCTAGTTTTTGCTGTCTGCTGGTTTGAGTTCTTAGGTCACTTGGATCTTGTAGATCTAGACTTTTTTGCGAGAATCCACCGTAAAGTGCTTCTTGAAACGTCTAATTCTTGTGAACGATAACGAATCGATGTCCCTGGGGTTTCTGTAACATTTTCTCTCACTGCGGCTATGTTTTCGAGTGAACGCCCGCTACGAGGACGCACGGGTAACTTATTGTTCAGAATCGAACCGGTTTTCTCAAATTTTTTGGTTAATATTCGAATTGATGACTCATTTGGATCATTATTTCGACCAAAAATTCAACGAAGTTTACGAACTGTTTCAGCAAAATGTTCCCCATTTTTATAGTGAGTTTTAACAACAATAACGCGTTGTTTTTTATGTATCATTCCATATTTACTTATCGTAAAATTGACAGATGGCACATATGAAATTTTTAGAGCTGCCAACCTTATAAAAAATATTACGAAGTTTATATCTGGTGCTTTTATTCGGACACCCTATAAAAGTTTTTTTTCAGTTGTATAATACTGCTTACATGTCAATATTAAATTATATTTGTTGTTGAATATTTTAAATCATAAAAGTCATTTAACGCATGAAATAAAATTTGAAAAAAAAAAACAAACATATTGTACTCTGTACAGTAAAGTTTTTGTTTTTAATAAATAAGGGATACTTATTAAACGTGAAAAGTTTTACATCAAAGTAAATTCAACATAGTGGACTAGAAAATTACGAAAGTACGAAACGGAAAATATTTCATTTTGACTTCTATAATATAATGCATTTGTACCAAATTCTTCCTGTTTGGTGCATTTTGTTCTCCCCGCTTCAAGCTAAAAGCGAGGAACACAACCATACCTTGCATTTTATAACAGACATTAAAGCGTGCACATTATTGGATTTTGTAATTTCTTGTTTAGCTTTTACTCCATCATGTCATTTTAGAATTTAAATAACGTTACTTTGTAGCTCGTTTTAATGCGATGCAAGTTGTTTGACTTTTATGAACGTAATATTATTCCCTGAAGCCGACTGTTGTTGAGTGCTTTTATGAACAAACTTACCTATCGATGTGTTTCAGTCGTTATTTTTATTACGAATGTAAAAGAGAAAGAATCTTGGGGAATTTAAAAGACCTTTGTCTGTGATTTTTATGGCATATGATATTAAATTATATTTAGTTATAGACATAAATAAAAAAACAAAAAAAAACAAATACAGGTCTTTGATTCTCCTTCTTCTTCTGTTGTATGAACTCTTTCGACATATCCGAATAGGTCATTCGGACCTATTGAATAAAGTGGGTGTGAGGCAACATTCTTCATTTAATTAAGAGATCAACTGTTAAATGTGATACATCATCTAAAGTCAAAGAGCAGTCAAGTTGACTGAAAAGTAAACCTCATCAACATCAAAGTATATTTTAATCAATATATTCATTCGTACGTCAACAAGATTAGCAAACGGTGGTGATGACTCAATTACATGTATCTAGAACAGCAACTTTCAGCTAATGGTAACATGGTAAACGAAATAAACCGAAGAATTATTATTTGTCGGGTTGCTTTTTCAAAAAGTACAGATTTTTTATGGAAAACCTTGGAAGGATGCACTTATCCTAATACTCTAGTATAGACGCGAATCATGGACCTAAAATACAAAAATATTATTGCATTTATTTTTCTTTTAACACTTTTCTATCATCATTACTTTGAATTTCGCATTATTCATTCTCAGATCTTTCTCTCCGCTTCTTTCACACATTTTACTCATCAAACTCTGTAATTTATATTTACTTTCCGCCAACACCACCATTTCATCACCATACAACAGATGCACATGATCCCATTCGACATTTATATGCCACCCATTGTCCTTTTTTAGTTCCTTCACACATGAATCCATATAAATATTAAGCAACTAGGGTTACATAACGCATCCTTGCTTCGCGCCTTTTTAAATATTAAACCACTCAATCAAGGCACCATTCATTTCAATACATGATATACTTCCAGCATATAATGACGCAATACCACGTGTTGATTTACATTTAACGCCAAATTCATTCAACATTTTTCATAGCTTGTCTTTTATCACGCGGTTTTATGATTTTTTCAAGTTCACAAATATATAATATCCTTTTTTAAATTTTTATCATACATTTTCCTCAAGCATACACAAAGAGATATCTGATCCACGCATTCTTTTCATCTCAAAAAGGCATCCTAAGCATATCACACTTTTTTTTCAATCTTTCGTCTCACTCTTTCTGTCACATTTTTTTCTGTACAGTTTACTTATTACAAAAGAGCAAGTTATCTGTAAGGATAGGATAGTGGCTAGTGGCTACGGCCATTATATTGTATAAGACATTTGCCCACGTCTGCGTATAGTATTGTATATTAAGGAAAACATATTTGGTAAGAAAATCGAATAAAACCAACGAAAGGGAGACGAACTATAAAGAAATCTTTGTGGATATGTAGTAGTGACATACTATAATAGAAAAGCTCTATAACAATACCCCACCTTACAGGATCGATTAATGTATTAGATGAAGGAGAAACTGGTCTGAAAATTTCACTCCTCCCGTAAGATATTATTAAAAACCTTTTTTAGCCTTGAAAACGCCAGCTTTTTTGTCAGTTCATATTTAGCAAAAGTAACGAAAAATCCGCCGAGTTTGAATTGAAACGAAATAGCGAAGATTTCAAGGCGCGACGAATGAATGGGTTCGTTAGGATATTTAGGATTAAGGAATGGCCGCCTTTTGTTCCCTGTGATTATGCCTTCCTTCGTTTATTTTTGTCTTTCAAGACGTGTCCGTCTTTGTGACTGGCTTTCTTAGTTTTTGTCCTGTTAATTAAACATTCTCAAAAGGCTTCGCTTTCTCTCATCCTTAAATTTTTCACGATGGAGCGAACTGTAACTGAATTCTTTGCTTTGGATCTTTGAAGTAAAACGTTTTAATCAAAATGACAACTCAAATGTGAAATAATTTCGTTTTTAATTTATTTTTATTCAAATGTGATGTAAAAAAATACAAAGAAAGACTTTTTCAATTAAGAAACACGGGTAAGCAGTTGATATTTAAGTCAAATTGTTATTAAATTAAATTAAGAAAGTGTATTCAAAATAATTATTTTGAATTACAACGTTTTTTTTTTTAAATAAGACTGTCACTAAACGACAGAAGGCGTTGTTCAGCGATTAAATTGGGCGTATGAGAATGGGGTGATATAAGCAAAGATGGCTGAAAGGTGTGACAGAGACCTGACGTAAACCGGGTATAACTAAAAATGCTGCAGAGAGAAGAAAGTAACAGAAAATCCTGCAGACAACTAAGACCCATCCTGGGTTATAGGGCTGATGATGATAATACACATGCATACAATCAAACTTACGATTTCTTAAAGACTTTCGATCTCTTAAACCACAAATTGATAAAATTGATAGCTTTTGGCTCCCGGATATCTTTATTGAGTAAATATATACCGTCACGCCGTTTCTTTGCTGGGGTAGCCAGAAAGGATAAAGCGTTAGACTTTTCAATCTCAGCACACATAATTAGTCTCTTCTACTTTCATACACCTTTCAAATTCCAAATTTCTCTTTTTTTTACTTTTCGTTCTTTCGAAATATCATTCACTAGGTCCAACCACACTTTCCTTGGTCTGCATCCCCCACGTTCTCCACTCGCTTTCGCACTATATATTTGTTTTGATCTTTTTTCATTTATTCGTTTCCCATGCCCAAAGTATGTCTGAGTGCTCGTCTTTATCAACTTTAAGCACACATATATCCTAAATCATCTCATTTCGTATTATATTAGACATAATCAAAGAGTCAAAGACAGTTTGGTTTTAAAGGTATGCGCATAATTATTTTAATAAGTTGGAGAAAATCATGAATGATAAAATATTTATGTTTTCACGAAGGATAGTCTATATTAAAATATGCGATCATTTTAATAACAACTAGTATGATATCAAAAATATTTGTGACTTGAAATTTTCACTCGTGTCGACAACACTAGATCTTTATGCTATATGTCCAAAAAGATACTCGTTCAACTGTGATGGTATTACCGTTTCCCTTTTGCAGGCCTTCTTCTGAGCAGTTTATGTTTCACTGTGAGTAAACCATCAGGCATGGCATTCATTGAATCTCACCATACATGCATAGTGGTGGGTCTACAGAGCTAATTCTCCATCTAAAGAGTTTATCTTTTGATCAAGATAACCACGATCAAGAAATCACCTACGTACCTACGTGGGTGTGGGAAATTAAATTATGGCTCCCGATTACGTATACGCATAGCCTTCATAGATTAAACTTCTTCATTTGCAATTTAAACAGAACATAATTGCAAAAAATGTATATAATTATAAACTGTGTATATTTAATGAGATTAATACAAATATTCAACTAAATGCAAATATTCAAGATTATCTAGCTAGCTTATCTAAGGACATGCGAAAACACTTACTATTATAAATACGATTACTTGTTAATTGACATATTTACCTAGTTAACAATCTGGAATAAAAATATTTCAATGCACAAGATTAGCTAGCTAGCTTGTCTAAGGACATGTGAAAACACTTACTATTATAAATATGATTACTTGTTAATTGACATATTTACCTAGTTAACAATCTGGAATAAAAATATTTCAATGCACAAGATTAGCTAGCTAGCTTGTCTAAGGACATGCGAAAACACCTACTATTATAAATTCGATTACTTGTTAGTTGACATATTTACCTAGTTAACAATCTTGAATAAAAATATTTCAATGCACAAGATTAGCTAGCTAGCTTGTCTAACGACATGCAAAAACACTTACTATTATAAATACGACTACTTGTTAATTGACATATTTACCTAGTTAACAATCTGGAATAAAAATATTTCAATGCACAAGATTAGCTAGCTAGCTTGTCTAAGGACATGCGAAAACACTTACTATTATAAATACGATTACTTGTTAATTAGCTAGCTAGCTTGTCTAACGACATGCGAAAACACTTACTATTATAAATACGATTACTTGTTAATTGACATATTTACCTAGTTAACAATCTGGAATAAAAATATTTCAATGCACAATATTTCTTTGTATAGGTATATAACATTGTTGGTAAAAATCAAATCGGATTCGTCTAGTTTTTTCTCCTGATTGGGTCGAGGATCAATTTCAATTTGAAAATCAGCTCGTCTTCAAGCTCTTGCGAAATAAACGTATAGTTTACCTATGGTTAAAACTGCTGTAGATAGATACGCCATTTTTTTTTCAAAAGCTTCACTTGAGACTTGACTTTTTTATTGTCAATTTATTGCATGGAAATATAATTCTTATTGCAAGGTTCATACTTTTCTATCATTACAGAGAGTTTGCTTTTTTCTTTGGAATTGTGGCGAGCCCTTTGAGCGGGAAAACCATCTCCCCATGACAAATATAAAAACTCTGGCACACCGCACCAGATATTTTTTCCCCTTTTGACAAAAACACCATTCAGTGAAGATACACACATGACAGTTATACATTTTTTATACAGAAATAAAATTTAACTTCCGTACCAGAAAAAAAATATCTTCAGAGCTTCAATGAAAACGCCCACCCATACCACTGATATGTACTCCTCTACTCTTTGAGATTTATTAATTGTCACTGCGTAGGACAATTTGAACAATGACAGCAAATACATTTTGTAAATCTGTTTGAGAAAAATAAATAGATTTTATATTACAAGTACCTACCTTCCAATTAAAGACTTGTCTTAGTTCGATGGCATATGTTTCAAAATTAAAATATTAATGTTACATAGTAGCTTTTAACTTCACGGTCACAGTATGTTTGGTTTCATTTTCGGCTTGGCTTCGCAGCATTAGGTTAAGCATTAGGAAATTAAAACAACGAGTATCAAAAGCAAAAAGAAAAAATGTTGAAAAATTAAATTACATCGCCAATACATCAAATTCCTATGATTCGTTAGTATTATGTTTGCTTGAATTTAAAAAAAAGTGAATGCTTTGAGCACTTTTACTAATTGAAGGGTAAAAAGCTGAATAAAACTAACGATTTCGTATATTAAACAGATTTTTTCTTTCCATATTTTGGAGTGCACCAATTTGTATGGGCAGCGCAAAACTCGCAAATATTTTTAGTGCTAATCAACGTTTTGGCTTTCGATTGCTGAATTCGTTTCAATTTGATTCATATAAAGCTTTGTTTATACGACATTCGATATGAGCGCCATGTTTGTTGCATTTTTTCGAATTTTATTTCATCGGATTTAGTAAAGCCATGGCAGGTGTTAAAAACTAACGGTATTTATGATATTTTTTTAAATAAAACACTTAACATGACTTCCGTAGTCTAGTTGGTTGCAAATTCGATTCCCGCTGGTATCCGATTTTTTGAGAAAAGGATTCAGTCTAGTTCGTAATTATGGTATTTTTAAATATTATTTGCCACAACGAAAGTATAGTACAATAATGCAGTTTTGCTTTTTATTCACTATATTTTTTTACATGTTACAATGCATTTTAACACTCCCTATATCTTCCTCAGATGATTTAATCAATTGGTGACTTTACAGCTAATAATACATAATCACACGTTTTCAAACCCATACAGCACAAAAATAATAAACATATCAAGTACGAGTACATATTTTTCTCCTTTCTTTTACTTGCGTGTGCAATGCTGAGTGCCATGGTTCTCTGCTATGTCTCGAACTTGACGCTCTACCTGTATCTATTCATTATGAAGACACACTGTTTCACTTGCGTGTGCAATGCTGAGTGTCATGGTTCTCTGCTATGTCTGAACTTGACGCTCTACCTGTATCTATTCATTATGAAAACAAACTTTTTTACTTGCGTGTGCAATGCTGAGTGTCATGGTTCTCTGCTATGTCTCGAACTTGACGCTCTACCTGTATCTATTCATTATGAAGACAAACTTTTTGACCTCTTCGTAATATCAGAGTCTCGAATTGGTTCACGATAAGAACTTTTGTTATTTAATACATTTTTTTAGAAACCATAGAAATCTATATAGCAATTGAAGATTTATAGTTTTTTCCACTTCTTTTTCTGTTCCCCAAAATACCATTGATAACATTTTTATAGGCATTTCATACTATCTGTCCATAAGAGCATATATTTATTATAAAGTATTAATTAACTCATCTAAGGAAGAGTGTCTGATGAAATACTCAAAGTGATAACTTAAAAAATATAGTGGAATAAAACAAAATTATTAATTTTATTATTCCATTAATTATGGATTTCAACAAAGTTAAATGTGATTTATTCAAACGGGTTTCGATTTTTTACTTTATTTCTGACCTTTCGCACGTTTCTAATGTACCGTTGCTTAAATTTATTTAAATAAATGGTTTTTCATAATTTTCATTCTCAATTTACGTATTCTGTTTTATTAATTATTAAATACCTATGAAATACATTTGTATTTATTTCTATAAAACGAATTTTAACTTAAATGTTTACTAATAAAAATGCTCATACAGGTAAACCCTTAAGTATTCTTTTAGTCTGCAATATTTTAAAAACACCATGAAATTCAGTTACTTCATATAAAATGCAAAAAACATGCTGAAACTGAACAAGTGCTTCAAATTAAGGCACTACGAGTTTCTACGACATGCACTTTTAAATCCGTTCAAGAGTTTTCTTAACTAGTGACATTAAAAATATGTACGTTCTAGAAAACTGAAAAACATATCAAAAAGCAGTGTCTTGCTTGTCATAAAAAGTGTTGTAAAAGGTTTATCAAATACCATTATAATCGATTCAACAATTTAACCTGTAGAGATGTATACGAGTGAAGCGTTGGCTATAAAAAAGCAATTAAATGATTAAGTGATAATTATGCAAAAAATTAAAACAAATTAATTGAAAATTATGCAAAAAATAATATAAAAATGTAGTATTTATTATATTATTTATATTAAAGGCATTAATTAACATTGTGGAGGTTTAAAGACATTGTAATTTGTTTTTATCAACCACTGTTTATTCTACTTTATGTAACGGTATAACCCTACCGGTTTCAAGGCTTTCACCTCATCATCAGGGGAGCACAAATAAGCCTTGTTTGTGCTACCTGATGATGAGGTGAAAGCCTTAAAACCTGTTTTGTTTATTATATTTTCTTATACTTATGAAATGCTAGAATGTTATTTTCTAGTGTTAAATTGCCTTCCTTAATGTTTTGAAATATTTTTAATGTTAAATAATTATTTAAATATGTTTAATTTCTAATTGTTCATTCATTTTCTTTGCATTTACCTCAGCTAATATTATATATAAAATCTGCAAACCGCAATCGAAATCAAATTTATAGATCGAATTAAATTTAAAATAATTTGAACTATTAGTTGTGTCCGTTTTTTTTTCCAAATTTAAAAAGGAGCACTAAAAGTAAAACAAAATGGTAAAGGTTATACATCATTCGAAAGAAAATTTTCTACTCTACAAGATATAGTGTTTGCGTTTACGTTATATATATATATATATATATATATATATATATATATATATATATATATATATATATATATATATATATATATATATATATATATATATATATATATATATATATATATATATATATATATATATATATATATATATATATATATATATATATATATATATATATATATATATATATATATATATATATATATATATATATATATATATATATATATATATATATATATATATATATATATATATATATATATATATATATATATATATATATATATATATATATATATATATATATATATATATATATATATTAGGTCCTTACATATGAAATTGGCGTTTTGTTTGGGAGGAACATAAAGTTGATTTTTTTTAATATAATATATTTATTTAATCAAAGTATGTACCATTGCTATCTATGCACTTTTGCCATCTCATAGGTAGTTCATCGATCCCTTTACTAAAAAAACCATTCGGACGGGAATCAATAAAATCTTTGAAGTCGGTTTGGACTGCCCCATCGGAGTTGAATTTTTTCCCTTGCAAGAAGTTATCCAAATTTCGAAAAAAATAGTAATCTGTTGGGGCAAGGTCCGGAGAGTACGGTGGATGTCTTAGACATTCCAATTGAAGCTCTTCTAATTTGGTAGCCGTCTGTTGTGCAGTGTGTGGTCTAGCGTTATCATGAAGCAGCAGTGGCCTAGAGCGATTAACCAGCCTCGGTTGTTTAGCAGCTAGCTTTTCCATCATGGTTTGCAGTTGCTGACAATAGACATCTGCCGTAATCGTCTGGCCAGATTTAAGAAAGCTGTAGTGAACGACACCAGCACTAGTCCACCAAACGCTCACAAGTAACTTTTTTGGAGTCAATTTTCGCTTGGGGCATGGTTTGGCTGGTTCGGCAGGGTTCAGCCATTGCGATGAGCGCTTCCGATTATCATACAGGATCCACTTTTCATCACAGGTAATGATTCGATTCAAAATCCCTTCATTATTGTGCTGGTTGAGTAATGCAACGCAGCAGTCAACGCGCGTTTGTTGATTTGCTTCACTCAATTCGTGAGGTACCCACCTTTCAAGCTTTTTCACCTTCCCAATTTGCTTCAAGTGGATTAAAACAGTTTTATCACTAACACCGCAGCCTGCAGCTAACTCGGACGTGGTTTGCGATGGATCCGCTTCCACAATAGCCTTCAATTCTTCATTATCAACTTTGGTCTCCGGCCGTCCACGGGGCTTTTTCTGCAGGTCGAAATTTCCAGAACGAAAACGTTGGAACCAAAAACGCACTGTGTTTTCTTTTGCGGCACCGTCGCCATACACATCATTAATCCTTCGAGCCGTTTCTGCAGCACTGGTGCCACGGTGGAACTCGTACTCGTAAATAACGCGATATTTCAAGTTTTCCATTTTGTAAACTGAGTGACGCAAAGAAAAAAAACAATTGAGGAAAAAACAAATGAATTATAATTTTCGAAACACAAATACTTGATTAAATAGCTGTATAAATTTTAATTTGGAATTCCTAACCAAAGAGAAGATATTTGAGATCAAAGTTGCCAGTACGGCAAAACGCCAATTTCATATGTAAGGACCTAATATATATATATATATATATATATATATATATATATATATATATATATATATATATATATATATATATATATATATATATATATATATATATATATATATATATATATATATATATATATATATATATATATATATATATATATATATATTATTTTATTTGATTACAAGCTCGTCGATGGTTTTTGTGTTTCAAAGACGGTAATTTCAACCTGAAAGACATGGAGCGTTCCGGACGATCAGTGGACTTCGATGAGGACCGCTTAAACCATATTATTCATGAAGATCCCCTTCAAACATTTTTCATCACCAGTAATGATGCGGTAAAGGAATCTTTGCTTGTGACCATGCGTAGCTCGATGACGCGCGAGCAAACCAGCAGAAATTGTCGAACGTTGATTTTTGTTGTTTTCACTCAAAACATGTGGAACCCAAGCGCCGAACTTCTGGACTTTTCCCATTGATTTAAGATGGCGGTATACAGTCATGTGACTACAATTCATCTGCTCAACCAATTCTACGGTGGTTTGAAGGGAATCTTCATGAATAATATGGTTTAAGCGGTCCTCATCGAAGTTCACTGGAGGTGTCGAAAATGCTCACTTTCGTCAACTTGACATTCCATTTTGAAGGTTAGTAATCAAATAAAATAATATATGTAACATAAAAGCAAACACAATATCTTGTAGATCAGAAAATTTCCTTTCGAACGACGTATAGCCTTTACCATTTTGTTTTACTTTTGGTGCTTATTTTTAAATTGAAAAAAAAAACGGACACAACTTATGTTAACACCCAATATTAAAAACAGCAGATAAGTTAAATATTGGTAAATGGAATTGTTTTGGAAATAGCACTTCCAATTAAATAGCCTTTTATTCAAATTTTAAATGCCATAGCGGCTTAATGCTTCGATGAAAAATAATTTTCTATAAATAATACCATTTTTAACTAATTGATACTGTAGTTCACAACCCCATTGCTATTTTTTTATTAGTCTGATGTTTCCG
This sequence comes from Odontocerum albicorne, assembly GCA_949825065.1. Classification (NCBI taxonomy): domain Eukaryota; kingdom Metazoa; phylum Arthropoda; class Insecta; order Trichoptera; family Odontoceridae; genus Odontocerum; species Odontocerum albicorne. The sequence continues at coordinate 11,387,087 of OX463854.1, read as the reverse complement.
GGGTGAAATTTTACGGCAAACCACCCCCAGGGAATGACCGCGACAGTCGAACGTAATTAGCTTTGGGGTTGGTTTTTTCAACTTTTTCTGTATTTTTTAAATTTTTATTACTCATCATGTACCTTTTCCGTGGATTTTAATTGGCGCTTTTTCTGATACACGAAAGTCAATGGCAGTTGCGAATATATAAATACAAAAATTACTCCAATGCAAATATTTTATGATGCATTGACAAATTTGCTCTTTTTTAAATATAAATTCCTTCAACTGACCAGCTTGGGTTACGAGTGTATATATATGTAGTGTTTGACCGATTTTTCAGAATTGTTAAACTCATTCAAAGGAAAATACTTAAAAAAAACTTCAAATTTATTTTACATTTCTTTCGGAAGGGTACTACTTAGGTCCGAAAATTACCGACCTGAATATATTAGAGCGCGTTTAGATAGATACCAAATTTAAGTATGTTTGTCTTTCCATTCTTTTGAAAGAAACTTGATAATAACTCGAATTTTTTTTACATTACAGAGTACAACGAAACAACACGTCGTCTATCGGCTCTAGTTGAATCTGTCCATACATGTTCTAATATGTTTGAGTATGAAAGTTTTGACACATAGTGGTACTTCAAAATGGAGTATATGTAAAAGACTTTCGACAATATTCTGAACGATACTGGATATAGTTTCAATACAGTAGACTGCACTTGATTTTTCAAAAATGAAGGGCTCCCTTTTTAGTATATTCAATCAAACTCAAGCAATAATTAAATAAAAAGAAATTTATTCCACACCATTTATAGTATATTCCTTAAGGTGATCCAACTCGGGACTTGGACCCACTATTATTGACAACTATAAAAGGCGACGTAATTTCTGAATTCCCTCAGTCGAATTATCACGTTCAATTAAGAGGTGATAAACGAGTACTTACATATACTCGTATGCATATCTTCATTCCGTTTCTCTGCTGGGGTAGGCAAAGAGAACAGAGCACCAGAATGTCCTATCTTAACACACATGTTTCGTTTTTTCCACATCTACATATACACCTCCTACGATTTCTCTTGATTCTTATATTCCCTTTCAAAATATAATTCATTAGATCCAATCATATTTTATTTTATCTTCCTCTACCACGCCTTCGACTCACATATGTATAGTATATTGAAATTGTTAGTTTTTCGTCGTTCATTCGTTCCACGTAACCAAACTATATCAGATTGCTCTCCTTCATCTTACTCAACACATCAACCTTAAGCTCATATTCATTCCTTATGATTTTATTACGTATTATTTCATACATTGTCATCCTATGTGCTTTTGTAAGCTTTACAGCATTTATTCGGCTTTATTCAGTTTTTTTTCTTTTCGCTCCCCAAATATCAAGTAAGAACAAAAATAATTTTGACTGTCATCTTAGTAGATTTATATACTCTCAGATTTAAGTATATACTCGTACAGTCTGTTTGACAAGAGCGTGTACGGTTAAATTTTTTCCTGAAAACCGTTAGTGGGTAGATTCAAACGTGATCAAGTAGCAGGACCATTTCCCCAAAATGCATTGTACAGAAAAAACTCAGTTATTGTTCGACCTTGATTACACAAGAATCGAAAAAACCAAAAATATCGTGTGGAGCCGCTGCTAAATACATGAGAAAGTCGAAGACATTTGTAAGTAAGTGGATGAAAAGCTATTCGCGAAAGGCGTAAAAAACGCCGATGTAAAAAAACGCCGATCTGGTAGATTGGGTCACTAATTTTACGGGTGTTTGAGAAGGATCCTCGCCTATCATTGCGTAGCGGACATGTGGTTTTGCGTGAATGGGTCTAATTGTGTCATGTGACACTATAAGAAGACGTTTGCTTGCTCATGGAGTGAAATTTCAAAGCACCATGAAGACACCATTACTGTCCGAAAAACAAGTCGAAAAAACACTCGCTTGGGCGAAAGAAAATTGGGATCGGGATTGGGACAACGTAATTTTTTCAGGCGAAGCTTCTTTTTAGGCACGTTCTTCCATTAATCATACTTGGTATACTCGCACCAATAGATTCACCCAGTGGACCGTTCAACACCCGGTAAAAGTCCACGTCTGGGGCTGTTTCTCAAAGTAGGTATTTGGCAGGGTTTTATTACCATCTGCCCAAAAAAATTATAAGAAAAAAATAAAATTGGCTATTGCAAGAGGATAATGCCCAAAACATTCGAGTCGTCTTTGTACTGCGTTGAAACTAGAGAATGACGTTGAAGTAATGGATTGGCTATCGCAGTCACTAGATCCCATAGAAATCCCATAGAAAATGTTTGGGCACTCATGAAGATCAAGCTCCGAGGGAAAAATATCTGGAATGTCAAGCAGTTATTTCGACAGATTCAACCTATATCTCTTTATCGTCTTTGCCGCTAGATTATACTTTAAAATTAGTAGAAAGTGTGCCTCGGAGATACCGGACAATTATTACTAATGGAGGCGACTAGACAACTTATTAATAACAAAGCATCACGGTTTATATCCTGTAGTATGTGTGTATTTTTTTAAATTCCTTATCCCAAAATAATTTTTCAGGTTTTGCCATACACGTTCTTGTCAAACAGATTGTATGTTTAAGTGCCCCATTAACTTGTTTTTCTATTGAAGGACGGTGTACTTTAAATTAATAAAAAAAAAATCTCAAAGTAAATTTTGTACACGCTTGAAATTCCATTATGCACGCCATATAAATTCATTTCTAATTCCTTTTTCCAAAAGATCCATGACATTCTTACTTTTCCTTTCACATTTTTCTATCACCGTTAGTTTCGATTTTGTAACATTCATTCTCATTTCTTTCTCTTCACATGTTTCCAAAGGATCATATAACAAAACACATTGATGCTGCGTGAACCCCACTTTTACCTTCTTTAGTATCTCAAATCTAAAACCAGACATCCTCTATAATAGTACAAAACGTATAACCATATATCTAGTTGATTGTAAAATAAACATAAGGATGACATATCCGGGGGGTTGTTATGTCACGACCCCAGGGTTAATATTAGGTTGTAAATACTCTAAACACCATACTGTTGTATGAAAAGACGTCTAAAGTCATAACCGAGAGTAGTGGGGAATATGGTACAGTGGCTTCATAACAAACTTGAATTTCATTGCCATTCCGTTCATAGCCTGATATAGCAAATATTTGTGCTGACTCCGGGGCGAAATGGAGCGAATGAAACAGGAATAATAAGATTGAACATGTCTAGACCCTATTCCGGATTCGCAAACATAAAAAATGTATTTGAGCATAAAAGAGTTATTAATTTTTGATGTTGTATGTTACGATGAGAAATAATGTTTCAAAGAGGAAAATGAATTTTAAAATTGCTTGTAAAAGGAAATTTAATTTCATATGTCGACGTGTAAAGCACCAAATATAATATGTTATATCTCAGTTTTGAAATAATAAGAATTGTAACTATGTTCAAAATCGACCTTATTGACATTATTTAATCACGAAAGTAAAATACTAACACATTTAAAAAAATAATATACATATATCACCGAAGTCATAAGTATCTGTATACATCAAAATACAATGCGGAACAAATGCCTGTGTCATTCGAGGGGAGTAGCGCAGCGCAGGGTTCGAACTGACGAACTTCCGCACGGAAGTCCAGTGCATAACCGCGTGACCATGCGCCTCAGGTTGATTTTCCTTTTATTTATTTATTGGTTGTTTATTGACGGTGTAAGCAGAGAATGAGAATGAAATAAAGTTTGATAAGTTTGACTGTATGAGGTATGCAAAGAAAAAGATCTGAGAATAAATGTTGTGAAATCCGAAGGTAATAGAAAAGAGTGTAAGAGAAATGAAATGTAATATAAGGGTGAGCTATTAAAACTAGAGTAACTTGAAGAATTCTGTTACTTACGTAATATTTTCTCAAATTATGGAAGACGATATACTCGTATATCTAAAGGTGTGTAGCGATAGGAAACAAAGTCAATGAGGTTCCAACCGTACAGTATCAAAATCTGCTAAGAAATAGAAAAGATCCATCGTTTTTGCTAGGCCTCGTAGTCGAGGTTCCCTCGCCATTCCAACGTCAATTCACTTGGAAAGTGAAGCTGTGCCGTGGTGTTTTAGTTTTTTCTTCATTTTTCTCTTCTGTAAGTCAGTGGGATGTTGTACACCAGCAAATTCGCCAGCCACACAGGTGTACTGGATCCGATAGCACACCTTATGTGAGACAATCGGAGCACACCGGAGTATTTTTTTTCTTTGTTTCCGAAAGAATATATATGTGACCGAAGTCATAGGTATCCTAATACCCTCGAATACTAGGTGGGAAAAAATGCCTGTGTAATTCGAGGGGAGTAGTACATCGTGAGGGTCGAACCGATGACCTTCCGCACGCATTACCGCGCGGCCATGGACCTCTAGTGTAAGGATATGAAGGTTGTGGTTATTAGATTCAGATTAGAAACTTCACCGTATCTACATAAGTTTAGAAAAACATGTTTGGTAAGACCCCTAAAGAAAACTTATCAAGGGAAGATGAACTACAAAGAAACCTTGTTAGATCTTCCGATATTTGATAGTACGAGTAACACATTCAGCTTTACGTGTAATGTAGTGTAGGAACTACTCATATACTCGTACAATCATTAATTTGCAAAAAGGAGTATTAATGGCTTCCCGATAAGGTTGTCTTCAAGCGCTTCATAAAGTGGCACATGCCACCCATATTTCTAATACGAAGCTGCAGACTATTTCATGTCACAGGACCAGCAACGGAAAAGCTCCATCACAATACCCCACCATATTGGATGGATTCGAAAATATAAATTTATTCGATGAAGATGAAATTGACTTCTAACTTCTACTATTCTCCGAAGGAATATCTCTCAGACATAGAGTCAAAAGATATATAGAGACATCTTATTAAGTGATTTAAATACAAAGAGAAAATGTTTGAAATCGATCCGTTGTCTTTAATAATTGTATATACATTAAAAAATAAACAGAAAACAGTTTTCAATTCGCATCTTCTATTTGTCGTTTGCGATATTTCTTTTTAAAAGAAACATTATTAATTTAGCACTTAACAGATATTACTTGGCCGCGTTCCACGCTTAAAATGCTGTAAAATTTAATTTGTCCTGAAAATGGTATGATTTTTTTTCAGTCACAATTGCCAAAGAAACAGACTTACATGAAAAGATAAACAATAAAATAAAAGTTAAATAGCTAACGTCACATTGAAAAAGAAACATTGCGAGAGAAAACTAATTTGAGAGGTCTTTTTTATTATTTCAGTGAAGTAAGTATTTTATATTATTTTTATTATATTAAATTCTCAACGACCTGCGTAGCCTAGTTGGTAAGACGCTTGTTTTTCAGCTGGGGGGCTGCGAAATCGATTCTTGTTGATATCATTTAAAAAAGGGTTTTTTTCTGGTTTACATTTATGACTTATGTTCTTTAGGTAAGTTGTAAATGATTATTACATGGCAATAAATCCCCCAAAAAGTACACTTTAACACGCAAATATAATACAAAACATTTTTATTGTATATGGTACAGTACAGCTTGGTGGGTTTATTTATCGCCATATGGAAATATCTTACAAATAATAAAAAAATATACTTACGAAACCTTAAGACTTTTTCTCGAGACTGGAAGACCATTGATGAAATAAATTGGGTTCCAACAGAGATCGAACCAATTGCTCCCAGGCGAAACACAGGCTTGGAGTTAATTTATTTATTTGTATGCTACTTTTTAACAAATTTATATTTGCGATGACAAGATTGTAGAGTGCATATTCTGGAGACAATATTGGGAGACGTTGATTTTCGGCCTTCGCACTTGGGACCGGTGAAGGCTGCACGTAGCTTGCGTAGCCGCTCGTTTTCGCGTGTGTTGTTTTTCTAATATTACTACATGCTAAGATATGGACTTATCAACCGTGGGTCTAAAAACTCTTTTTTTTTACCTCAAGGAATCAAGAACCCCCGGTGGAGAACAAGCGTCTTACCAACTAGGCCAGAAAGGTCGTTATATAATATTAAATACTTTTTTATATCGATCGACTATTTATTAAAAAAAAACGTACATGCTATAATAATTAGCAATATGTGATTCCTGTCTGACATTGCATCAATGTTGCCACCAAAATAACCATATTAACTACGATAATATTTTTGCCTCATCATTAATGCCATATAATTTCACTGATTTGAGAGCGAAGAAGAGGTATACCGAGGAAATAATTGAAGGTGATACGAGTTAATTTCCCGGTGATTACCAATGTTTTTTAAAAAGGATAAAAGGGTGTTATTACTTCAGACTTCTGTAACATCTTTTTAGTTAAGCCACTAGGTGTATGATATGTTTCGAAATCAGAATTGAATATAATAAAGTAATATAAACAGAAGAGCATGCGTGACGAGATCCATGGATGGTAAGGAAATTTCCTTTTTCTATTCCAAAAGTAAGATGTATATACTATGTAATAGTAATAAATATTGTACTCATTCTCTCCAGGATTTTCCGCTGTCTCTCGTTTGAGTGGGATCCTCCAATATATTGATTCTTCTTCAGATTTACGCAATTACACCGCGGATTTTAAGAAATAGGCAACCTTAGCTTGACGGTCTGTCCTTAAATACAGCTTAAATAAAATTTGCCACGTGGCATTCCAATTTAACTCTGTGTACCTATTCAATTCTCCTTTGTGAACCCATAAAATCACTTTATATCCCAAAATGGTAATTGACTGCCTATTAAAAAATTTCAATATACTTTTCATGTAATTTCTATTGATTTAAACAAACAATAACAAATAATAAGAAGTACTTTGATTTAAGTTATAAAGTTAACATAAATGTTTTTTTCAAAGATTCTCTCACTTTAAGAATATTGATAAATAAAATAGGTAAATCATCATAGTGTTTATAATCATAATCATCATTTTTTTTAGATAAATTAATAAAAGTACTGTTTCCCTACCAATGTGAGATCATTTCAAGAGCGATTCATAACTAAATCAACCTAAATATTAACTTACAGAAGATATATAGAGGACAGGTTTCTTTTTAAGTCAATCGAGAGCTCCGCAAATTCGAAGGAAGATGGTTTCATGAAAGAGATCCCACCACCTGAAACACTCTTTGCCAACTTTACCGAGAATCTGAAGAGTCAAAGTACTAGTATTTGCAGCGCTTGATCTTAACCTGATACGACATTTAGAGATTTCCATCCGTTTACAATAGTCCTGGAAATATCAAAGAACCTAATTATTGATCGCTTTGAATACCACAACCACACACGTAAACAATCAGGAATACATAGGGATGTCAAAAAATATATCCATCCAGGATGACCCAGACATAAGAATCAGAATCGGGAATGCATAGAATTTGTACACATTCATTGGGAAATTTAAATACTTAGACAACAAACATGGTTTGATCATAAACGAGTATACCAGGCATGCACTAAACGAACTATCAGAATAGAACATCAGTTAAAACCAAGTGAAACACGATCCTTAGGTATACCCAAACAGCACTAAGGATGTAGTGGCTGAGCTAGAGAAACTAGGCGACAGGAATGACTTGGAGCCAAATTTGGGACAACTTCTACAATGTCGCTAATTAGTGTCTCCATTCTCGAAGAACTAAAAGTCACCAATCAATTGTCAATAACGAGTTCTTCGATTCTTTGGACACATACTCATGGGAACAGTTTGGAAAAACTTGTGGTCACTAAAATCATAGAAGGACAATTCACAAGAGGAAAAACCCCGATATATTGGAGTGACCAAGTGAGAGATGCAACGGGACTATCCTTTACAACTGCTCTTCGAATTGTAAAATACACGGATGAATGGAGAGGAGTAGCTCAGAGCTATCATGAGAGTCACGATACTCTGTCATGAGCTACACGACATGAAGAATAATATTTTTAGTTGAATTCATCATCATTAACATTGCCTTATAGGTTTCATTAGAACACAGGTCTACCATAAAACTCCTTGATCCAGATCAGTTTACAGCTTTGCATGCCCTTTCACGTCGGCAGTGAATCTTTCTTTGCAAAGAACCGAGTCCCTTGCTATCACTCACAAGGGATTTGCTTCCTCGAATAGCAGCGCATGTCTTGATCAGCTATGAGGTGGTATTTTTATACATGACCCCACAACCTTCAGCCCTTTACCCTTACGGTAGTGGTTAAAGGTGGTCATGACTTCCGAAGGCGACCTCTTTTATTCGGCTAGTGATTATACTACAACACCCCATCACCTTTCTTAGACATCTGTTCTCAAAAACTTGTTTGGGTTAGGTTAAATATCCAAAAATTACTAGCATTAAAAAATAAACGAAAAAAAAGGTTTATTTAATATCATAAGATAAATTATTGATATACTGTGACAGCTGATTAAACCCCAGAAATTTACCAATGAGTTTTGATAACTCTCGGCAAAAAAAAATACTGACACAGTTTAATTGAATACCCAAAATCAGGTAATATTTACACCCCACCCCCAATCTGTCGAAGTGTAATAAACATATAAATGTGATTGTCCCTGCAGCGCGGTCCAACAAATATAAAAATCAAACTCACATGTCATTCATATTTCAAATTCACAATCACACATGCATATATGCACATTTTATAGTATAAAACTAAAACATCTACAAAAATACAAGTATTGTAAGACGATAATGATAATTTAAAAGTCTCATAAGTCTAACAACTTGTCGTTGTATTATTCCGTGGAGGAACTTAACTGACGGGTGACAATAATTATGTTTATTGTGGCACATTCTGAAAATTTCTCTTCTTTCTGTGGCAACATTAATATTATAGATTGTAGCAACCATTATATTATAAAATATATATTTATGTCAAGTAATTGGGTCAAAATTTTTGACAAAATAAAGTAATCGAAAATATTTGACAACGATGCACAAGCGATATTATTTGTCACTTAATATTTTTTCCCAAATAGCCCAAGAGATCCCTTAGAAAAGCCTTGGAAAAAGTCTCCGCGAGACGTTTATCGTATACTAGTGCCCCCACGAGGGCCAATCAGCCCATCAAGTCATATCGGGAATACGAGTCCTCCCTTCAAAATGGCTAATAAACGTATAATGAGAGCGGCAGAGGAGAGATATGGCATTACCGACCCGACTTGAGAGAAATTCGCCCATCTTCTGAGGGTTCCCTGCCTTCATCGCGATAATGTTGTCGATAAATGTCATGATTTATTCTTTATGAGCGGCTTTTGCCAACGGTTGCCGTTTCTTGATAAATCGTGGATGTTTGTTGTTGTAACGTATTTAGTGTAGACGATTTACTACTTATTTTGTATTGTTGATTAATATATTGATGTGTTATACTTTATTGAAATCTTTGTTATTTGGTGAGTTTTTTAAATAAAGAATATATGGCGAGAAGTTTTGAATACGTGCCACAATAAACATAATTATTGTCGCAAATAAAATAAAATAAAACGTTTATTGGTAGCAACATTTCATGTACATATATATCCTGAAATTATACATATATTTTAAGGCAATGCGAAAGAAAATACGTTTGTGAGATAAGCTTTTGAACGAGTGGCAACATAACATAGTATGCACTTATAAAGAGTCTTTCAAATTCATCGGTTTTTTTTAATTCTATTTTCTTTAATTCTTGAATAAAACACATAAATTTGCTTTGATTTCAAAAAACTTTTTATTGGTCATTTAAATATAATGTAGGACATTTCAACACAAAAACAATATCCGTCAAATGTCCACCTCTGGCAGCTTCAAAGATGCCCACTTTTTTGGCAAAATTTTCGATGAAATTTTGGCATAATTGCGGTTCTAACTCACCAATAACGCGAATAATTTCGTCCTTCACTCAGGAATTGATTGGGGGTCATTTTTATAGACCTGGCTTTTCCCGCAACCCCAGAGAAAATAGTCCAACGGTGTCAGATCACATGATCTTTGTGGCAAATTAACATCACCGTTTCCGGAGATTACAATACATAAAATAATTTAATTTGAACGCGTTGTTGTATTGTATACAACTCCATTTTTATAAATGTCATACATCACACTTCTCAAATGTCACAAGACCCAGACAAGTTCACGAGACCATCTGTGTTTTATAAAAAAAAAAAAACGCTAAATTTAAAAGACCCTTTATATCCTAAAATTAAACATACAAGTACATGTTAGAGCAATGAAAAATAAAGTAAATTTAAGAGAGAAATTATCCAACGGTCTGGACTCATCTTATAACATCCTCCTAACCGAGAAATACCCCCACCAATAGGAGGGTGAGCTAGGCCACGAGGGCGTCAAATTATTTTCAGTCCACACCCTTGTAAACTAAATAAAAAATACGAATAATTGAAAGACAACAAATAAGCAGTTAATAGATTGTTGTTTATAGTTAAGGCATTAACGTTGTGGTGGTTTAAAGACATTGTAATTTATTTTTATCAATCACTGTTTATTCCACTATTCACAGAGTCTTGTTTGCGCTCCCCTGAAGATGAGGTGAAAGCCTTGAAACCGGTAGGGTTATACCGTCACAAAAAAGTGGAATAAACAGTGTTTGATAAAAATAAATTACAATGCAGTTAATAGAATTAAAACTCTACAAATATTAAAAAAAATGGTAAAAATATAAACGCACACCTAACCCCAGACACACTTCCAGTGTAAAGATTGACACAAAAATAAGACTCCAAATGTTCCTAAAACAGATCAATGAACTAGACGAATTATTTTGCTTAGTACGAGGGTAAATGTTACTCTAGCGGGTGTAAGTCAACAGTTTCAGAACAGGCAATATTCTTGGTAAGAAAGCTTATATAAACAGTGTACGAAATTGTTATGTAAACATTTGAAGAAAAGTTTAAAAAAAATGGATCACACTGAAAACAACGTAGTGGCACGAAGCAATACCAACTGTATAATAAATATCGTGTTTTCAGTCAAATCAACCACAACTATCTCAAATTATATGATACTCTGGAAGAACATACTTGAGAAAAATAACTTTTTCATGTGTTTTTATGCAAATAGGAAAAAAAAATAACTTCATTAAGTTATTATTTAAAGATTTTACGGTGGTTATTTAAATTCATAAGAAAATATTTAGAACGCTCTAACTAAAGTTGTTTAAAATTTTAAATTTATTTGATTCACGACACAACAGTTTTTTTTACATAACACGAAAATAATAGCAGACTTCACGAATTAATATAAATTATTAAAAAAATAACATTAAATTTGTTGTTTATAGTTAAGGCATTAACGTTGTGGAGGTTTAAAGACATTGTAATTTATTTTTAACAAACACTGTTTATTCCACTTTTTTATGACGGTATAACCCTACCGGTTTCAAGGCTTTCACCTCATCTTCAGGGGAGCGCAAACAAGACTAAATGCTGTTCGAACTGGTACCGATATAGACACTTCAACGGTTGGAGGCGGGAGGGGTGAGGGGAAGGCTAGGTATTATTTCGGCCAAGAGCGGGGAGATTTTGGGGAAATAACTATTCAACAGATGCTCTGATCGGTATATTGACTTAGAAATTTCTAGGGCCTCCAATCTGTCCAATCTATTTCCGTTGTCGCTAATATGTAAGAATTTGGCATCATTGATAGAAAAAGTATGATTCTCACGGTGACAATGATTAGCCATTTCAGAATAAATTAGAGGATTTGTTAAGGCAGATTGGTGTTCACGAAATCTCTTTTCAAAAGATCTTCCTGTCTTTCCTATATAGAAATTATCACAGTCAGCACATAAAAGTTTATACACACCGCTGTTGTTAAGTATTCCATTTTTGCCTTTCCCATTAAATAAGAGTTTCCGGAGATTAAAGTTAGTGTAAAAAGCTGGCTTTATGTGACTTGGAATATTTTTGGTTATTTCATTTGATATATTTTTTATAAATAGGACTTTGCTCCATTTATAGGTATGCTTATAGGTGTCGTTAAATATATAATCTTTTATAAGTTTCTTTTTTGTTTTGTTTTTTAAAAGTGAATCAATGAGGCTTCCAGGATAGCCATTATTTGTAGCAATTTTTTTGATGGTTATTAATTCCTTTTTAAAATTGTCGTCGGTTAATGGGACACTGAGCAATCTATGAAGCATACAGTTAAAGGCGGCGAATTTATGATTATTAGGATGGTTAGAAGTTGCTGGAATTATGGAGTCTGAATAAGTATTTTTCCTATATATATCAAAGTCAAATGTGCCTTTTTTCCGAGATAATGTTAGGTCCAAGAAATTTAATTTTCCGTCCTGTTCTGTTTCTAATGTAAATTTTATAAAACTTTCTATAGAATTTAAATATTTAAGAAAATGGTGTAATTGTCTATCGGTACCCGTCCAAACACAAAGAATGTCATCTGCATACCTAAACCAGCACAAAACATTTTTGGTTAGCTTAAACTTACTCCTAAAGATACATTTTTCAAAATAGTTCATAAATATTTCACTGAGAAGGGGAGACAACGGCGAGCCAATAGCTAAACCATTCGTTTGTTTATATATTTTATTGTTGAAGTTAAAATAATTTTGTTTGATGCATAAGTCCATTAGTGAAATCAATTCTGAATTTTTAACAAGGTCCTTACTTTTGTCATTTATGATGTTTTTTGCGAGCTCTAAGGATCTCCAACCTGGTATGCTTGGATATAGGTTAGTGACATCAAAGGATACCAGTTTTGCATTATGAGGCATTTCTATGTTTTTTAATTTATCAATTAATTCCAATGAGTTTTTGATTGAGTATTCAGCTTTAAATTGGGTTAGATTATAAAACTGTTCTTTGACAAACTTACATATTTTATAGGTTGGTGCCTGGTTATATGAGACTACAGGTCTTATAGGTATATTGTTTTTGTGTAATTTGGCTAAGCCATATAATTGCGGTATTTGTGGATTCATTATACACAAATTCTTTTTAAAATTTTGGTTCATGATGGAGCTACAATTTTTAAGGACGGATTTTACTTTAGTCTGCAGAGAATTTAAAGGGCTGGTTTTTATTACTTGAAATTTATTGTTATTCAGAAATTCTAGGACTTTTTCTTCATAATCCTTTCTATGAAATATAACTATTGATTCACCTTTGTCTGCCTTGGTTAATGTTAAATTATTATCTTTCAAAGTCTTTTTGATGTTCATGGCCGTGGCTAGTTCCTTCCGGGCGATGTTATTCACTTGACACATGGCGATGGATTTCTTGATGTCGGCTGCACACTTGTATTGCACATTTTTGTCCTCATTACGAAGTAGTGCAACAGCGTCCACAGCGAGCTGCTCTATTTGGTTGGGAACATTTTTTTGAATTAGGGAATATTTGAGCCCTTTTGACAAAAGGTCCAGTTCTTCATCCCTAAATTTATGGTTCGATAGGTTAAACACTTTTTCTGCGAATTTTAAATCTTGACTTTTGTCGCTTGTGTTAATGTTAGGTATTCCGTTAATCTGGTCACATTTTAATTTATTTAGTTTTTTATCCAGAGTTTTTTTCTTTTTCGATCCAAATGCACTGACAGATTCATACACATAATCGTTAAAAAGGTCCCACTCAACCGGATGCAAACAATGAATGAGTTCTGTATGTAAAAGTTTTATATAATTTTGTAAGACGTTCTTTTGTATATGACACTGTTTGATTTCTTTGTTAAGCCATGTTTTCTTAGCACTTTTCACTGATTCTTGGCCTGATTTGGTTTTACTATTGGTATAAATATTAATGTATCCAGGAATAAGTCCATTTTTCTTACAGCACTGGTTAAATTTATTTTATTACATTATTACATTAAATTTATTTTAAGATACGATAAAATACATTAAATTTATTTTAAGATACGATAAAACTTCAGTAGATATTTGCGCAACATATACTGTATTATTATTTTTATAATACTTTCAATGTATAAAACCTAGTAGATTATTGTCATGTGGCAATCTCTTCCAAATAACTAGAAATATTTTAAAGAGATCTTAAGTGAAAACCTTGTTAAAAGATCTGAGTTCTAACGAGAATCAAACACGCAATCCTCGGGTCGGAAGATGGATGCTTTCGAAATGGGCCACGGAGATCCTATACTAAAGCGTCGGATAAGTTAGAATTTTGAACGCCATAAGATATAGATCAAAAACTCATATTTCTGAACATTTAATTTTTTTATTATTTTTTATTCAGAATAATTATTAATTTAACAGTTTTAACTACTGCTTAAAATTCCTTATCACACTTAAATACATTTCATTATTATGTCATACTATTGAATAAAAAAACTATCTTCGAAACTCAAGAAGTCTTAGAGCATCTCCCGAGATGAGACGATAAAGTTAATACTGTCTCACCGGAACTTGTTTCCTAAATTGTCTCCGTAGCTCCTAATGCGCCGCGCGCCGAGCGTAGACGCTCTACGCTGCTATGCTACTTGCTCGACTACGGTCTCGCAGTAGTCTTGTATCGTTTCCGGTTCCCGGTTCTGGAGGCAATATTGCATCGTTCAACACAAAATGGCAAGGCAAATTGGTTGACGCATTTGTGCAATTATATAACATACTCTTTACAGTTCTACGATACGTGCCCTCTTATTCTTAAGTAAATCAATAGTTTGGTTTGGCGGATTTTTTTTATGTAATAATGATAAGTTCAGAATGGTGCTTCATCATCATTTTGTCAATCTCGTTTGAGAGACGGATTATTATATATTATCTGTAAGTTTTTTTATAATTTGCGTTATAATATCGTAGTTTCATTACCCTTAAAACAGGTTTTATTTTTTCCTTCTCAAGTTACGTATAGTTGATTGAATTTAAGAAAATATTCATTAGACCCATTTGTGACTCCGTGTGAGAGTATGAAATCATACATTTTCAAAAAGAAAATGAGCACAACTCAATCGTTTAAAACCCTCAGCACTGAATAATAACTATGGACATAATATTGACATTATCTTCTCACTTGAATAATTTTCAAATAAAGACAAGCCAACTCGACATCCAATACAATATAGTTGGAATCAGCAAGGTATGCAGTATGCTCACTCTTATTATGGCAACAATGGCCTTAGTGTACACTATCGAAGAGTATTGTATTCCATTTTGACTTAGAAACGTCCATGCAAACTCCCTTGACATCCAGCTCAGAAAGGGAGTGTGAACGATCAGTAGTACTTAACTCAGCTGAAATCAACTTCTTTGTTATTACATCTGCTTCATTCATAACGTATGTCTTGCAACTCTTGCAAGGATAGTTTTATGAGAGAATACCAAAAAGTGTGTCTAAATGACGCATCATCCATTCTGTGTAGCTACTTCTGAGGTTGTGCCATGGATGTAAAATCTAAGCACTTGTTTGTGAGAGAGATCCTAAATGAAAGAAGAAGAAAAAAGGTGCGAACAAAGAATAAAAAAAACCTTATGAACATGCAAAATTATATTTCAATGACAGTTTTGTTTACTTGCGTATATATATTTTTATTTAAAATAAAATTACTATTGTCACATGTATTATGATGGCTTATTAATATACCTAGGCGTCTCGCGTTCGATTTCTGGTGGTTCCCGAACTGGTTTTATGTGAAAGTATTCCTGGATCTTAATAGACGTTAAACATAGATTCATGGAGCGCTCTTGGGGTAACCGTTATTACCAAATAACAATATATACTTAAACATATAACTGTCGATGCTACGACCTGGTATTTAGCATGCTAGCTTAGCACCCTTGGTTTTACTCGGAGGCCTTTTTATATCGGAGGTTTTTTCCCCTAGAACTTACTATTTGCTTAATGTAAATTCATGGAGGGCTCTTGGGGTCACCAGTGTAGAAAATTGCCCTGTACGAATTTTTAGGTTTATTATTTTTAGCATTATGCGATCTCTGTTGCTAAGTTTGTAAGACACTTGTCTTCCAACCCGCAATTGACGGGTTTCATTTCCGTTGGTATCCAATATTAAAAAAAATATTATCAGTCTGTTTATCACTTTAGACCTCTTTAAAATATTTCTGGGTGGTTGTCAGAGATTTTCACATACCCAAAACCTACCAACTTATATTTTATACAACAAAAACGTAATACAACACAAAACAATTATCATTAGAGTAATAACCAAGGTATAATATACATATAATATACATAATAACCAAGGTATAATATACATATAATAGTAATAACCAAATATACATACTCGTATATGGTAAACAAAATTAAATAATTTAAATTACCTACATTCAGACAGTTTGATGTTGTGTGATTTGTGATGTGACCAATGTGATGACTAAACATTTAGTGACGTGTATTTTGAACTTTGAAACAATTGAGTGATACAAAGGATATATGGTACATATATTCTCGGTACAGCCTAGCACGATGAGCTGAATAAAAAATCTACCCTGTGTAACATGACAAATCCGTATAATATACATACCATCACGCCATTTCTCTGTCGGAGTAGGTAGAGAACAGAGCACCAGACTTTTTTTATCACGGCAAAAATCCTAAGCCTCCTGCATATCCATAAACCTTCCAATACAACTTCTACGATTTCTCTGATTTTCCTTGTTTCCTTCTTACAAAATATCATAAGTTTGATCCAAACTTTCCTTGATCTTCCTCTCACATGCCTTACTTCATTTCTTCTTTCATTCTTTCCACACGTCCAAACCATCTAAGTGTGCTCTTTTTTTATCTTACTCAACCTTAAGTTCACATTCATTCCTAATCACTTCACTCCATATTCTATGAGTGTCATATATTGTCATCCATCTATTTTTCTCTATACACGTATTTCTACAAAATTTACTTGGCTATTATCAGTCGTTTTCCACCATAATGTGAGAAATAGATGATAAAAAAAACTTCAAAGAAGCCACTTACAAAACTGACTTAAAATGCATTTCGTATTGAAGTGCATCAGCAATATCAGCTTAGTTTTGTAAAATATCAAACAAGTCTCTCTCGTTAAGTCTCAGTTTTAAGGGAATGGAAGCGAGGTATAGTATATTCAAATCAATGTAGTTTTACACGTTAATTACAGATTAGTGGAAAAATATACCTCGAGCATTTTACTCCATTCTGAATAGAGCTAAGAGTATGCTCGAAACTCGCTGGAAACTTTAGATATATTCCATTAGGAGAGTTCGGGAGCATAAATGTTATCTGGAAGATGATTCAAATTACGAGTATTTCAGTTTTTAAGTTAGTTAATTAAAAATATTGAATTTGATTATTTTTTTTTAGTTATTCAAGTCTCTTAATGGGATTTTATCTTTCGGAGAATAGTAGAATTTTGAGGTCGATTTCGTGTGTATTGAATAAAATGGTTATTCCGAATCCATCCACTATGAAAGGATATTATAACAAGACTTTTGCTGCTGGTCCTTTGGCGTGGAATGACCTGCCTCTTAGGGATATTGACGGCGTGTACATCTTTAGCAGTTACTTAAATACAACGTTATTAGGAAATATAATCGAAATTTATAATTATATTTGAACATTACACACATAACATACAATATATTACATCAAAAGCTGAATATGTTCCTATCACGTATCGAAGGATCTACAAATGTTTTTTTGTAGTTTCTCTTCTCTTGGTAAGTTTTCTGCGATCTTCTTATTTAATATGTTAAAAAAATCTTACCATTGTTCGTCAACAAATGGCATAAAGACTAAAAACCATCTTGTCTGCACTAAGAATAAAAACATTTAAATGATGTATAGAGATGAATCTATGGTACAATGAGGAATGTTGCCTAGGCATAAAGTGAGCACTTAACTCAGCCTTCAAAGGTGGTCATAAGCCCACAAAATACCAATTAAAATAGATACCGTCTCCTGTATATCCAAAACAGAGAACTATGTTATTAAAGAGTCATCCAGGCCAAAAAAAAAAAAATGCTGTAAGGAAGCTGCTGATGGATCTCCAGGTAGATCTGATGTCCAAATCCAATATTTACAGTTCGCGAAGTAACTGAAAACCTAAAATAAACATATATAACCCTTCGCTAAAACCAAACAAAAAATCACATATATATATATATATATATATATATATATATATATATATATATATATATATATATATATATATATATATATATATATATATATATATATATATATATATATATATATATATATATATATATATATATATATATATATATATATATATATATATATATATATATATATATATATATATATATATATATATATATATATATATATATATATATATATATATATATATATATATATATATATATATATATATATATATATATATATATATATATATATATATATATATATATATATATATATATATATATATATATATATATATATATATATATATATATATATATATATATATATATATATATATATATATATATATATA
>OX463854.1:11293420-11368433 GCA_949825065.1 Odontocerum albicorne | reverse complement strand
TATATATATATATATATATATATATATATATATATATATATATATATATATATTTTTTTTTTTTTTTTATAAAATTTCCCTGATCTATCCGGAACGCTCTAAAATTTGTCTAAGTGGTAGTAAAATCTGAAAACAGATGTCGTTCCAATTGCTATGTATAATTTTTATTGTCGATAGTAATTTGAATAGTTCTAATTTGTCTTAACAGATGTCACACTATTTTTTCACGTTTGTAAATAAAGTTAAGCATGTACTGTATACGAGTAATTCAATTATAAAATTGGAATCATTTCTGTTTATTCACTCATTGATGTAGATAGCAAATAAAGGTCGCGAGGGAAGATTTTATACTTTTGACATTCAGCTGTTTTATTTGGGAAATTGAGGGATTTTTTTATACAAGTAGTATGTACAAAAGTTGACGCCGTGAATATTTATTTTAATGCATATCGCAGTGTTTAAGTGTGTAAATAACACATTGATATTTCGTTTTTTAGAATACATACATACACATTTCGTTTGTTTGTCCTCTAGCACCGTTTTATAACATAAGACTTTTAGGACAGTTCACAAACGTTTAAAAATAGTTTGAAACCGTGTATTGCACGGGTTAGTCATTTATTGTCTTATTAGTGATATACTATTATATCTACATTGATAATAACAGTTTAAAGTGTTTTATATGGATTTATGTTGATATAACTGCATAAATTATAGGTGGAAACAAGAACTAATAAGCAATCGTAAGTTATATACAACGATCAAAATAAACAAAATTGTCAAACTGCAATCGCGAACACTAAGCAACAAATAATCGATCGCAAATAATACGAATAAGTAATGATTTTGGGGTTGTTAGATAAAGTACTTGTAAGATATACCACTTTTTTATTATCGGTAACAGAAATAGCAAACTACTTAGAAGTAAGCGCAACTAATAAATATGAATAAAAAGTAACATACTAGTATATAGTGAACTTAGATTTCACACATTACATAAGCGATCGTTGATCTTGAGATGTAATGTAAAGTATTTGATAGTACGCACATAATATCTTCTCATTGTAAACACTGCAAGACGACTAATAAGGCTCAGCTAACTAGTATTAACGTTGTTTTGTGCAAGTATTGTTGATTTTTAAGTGAGTGATCCGTTGTACACCAGCAAACTCATCGGTTACACCACTGTACTGGATTCGATGGTACACGGAAGTGAGACGATCGGAGCACACCGGCTTGTTTTTCCCCTCTTTTTGGAAGAATTGATATGACCCAAGTCATATTATCCTCATATTAAACCAAAAGCTCGATTGCTGGGATCAAAGACTATTTCATTTCCCCGCCACGCTCTTTAGTATGTCACAATCACCGTAAAGTGCCGGACATACAAAAATAGAAGAATATTCTAAAATTATTTTTTTGTTATTTATCCAATACTTTCACGTAATTACGTTTGGCGAATTTATAAATACACAAATTTTGAGCATGAACCTAGAGTTTTTTTGTTATTTTTTAAACAAATAAAGATAAATAAATTCAATTTTTTTTTCATTTTTAAAACTATAAAGACAAATTTATTCGGGCAATTCCTTAAGTTATTTAGGAATCTTATAAAAAAGTGTCAGATGATGGTTAATGTAATAATTAATTTAAAAGAGATGTTTTAAATGGGTTTATGTGGGGATTAAAACCTCCTCACTAAATTTTATTAATTTCTTTACAAATTGATACACCATAAAATCATTCATTCTTATGAAATAGATTTTTTTTGCACCTTCAGATTTTTGGCAAAAATAAGTAAGCAATCTTTAACGCATTATGAGATTATGTTAAATGCAATGAAATTGTCACTATCCGATGAATGCAAGGGCTGAAATCCTTAAAAATTGTTGACTTTTAGTTTGTATGCTCTATGGCGCTTTTGTGTGAATGATAAATTCGCGACATTTTTGCAACTTCGTATCCTCGTATTACATGTTCATATGTCATCAATCATCCTAAAATTTGCTCCGTTCCATTCTTTTGAAAGATAATCTTAAGACATCAGAGGGTTCAAGAATCATAAAAATATATTTTTTCCTTTTTATTTGATACAAGTTGGGAACTGTTAAAAATATGTTTCCAGAATAGATTTTTTACATAAAGCCATTTCGATCGGCTCTACCTCGTGATCGTGTATGATTGTCAGCCATCCTATGAATGGAAGAAGTGCATGTATTGGTTTTTTGTGTATACGCTGATGTACTTCAACAAAAACACATTCTTAACATATTAAACCCCGAGTTCCGATAGCAAGGGGATTAAACTTCCATTACTAGCGGCAGGTTTAATTTACTGCAACCTTTTGTTAGGCAGTTATATATAGCGCAATAATTGTGTTGCTTACTAGCAGTATAACAATTTGTGATAATCAGCATAGAAAAACACAAATTCAAATATAAAACGGTCTAAGAGTGAAACCAGTCCAGAAGTGAATACGCCAGGAATCGAAGCTGGCGTTTGTTTATCGTGAATGCTAACCGTTATACCACGGCCGTTGAGTATAAAGCAATTTATTTTGTATTTAAAGGTGTACATACTTATGTTAAAGAAAACTTATTTTCATTTAATTACATAGATAACTCTAATTAATTTTGTTTTATTGCAATTGATAGGACTTACTCGTAATTTTAACTCATAATTGCACGTATGAAAGGTTAAAAGGATCCAACTCACACATATGTTTTTACATAATCTATGCCTTATGTCCAAATCTTATGTCCAAAGCTTATGCCTGAACCTTTTATCCAAAAATGTTAATTTAACAAAACGTGTATGATATGGTTACATTCCATTTTAAAAAATATAATTTCATACAACGTACACATATATTGTATTACACTTGCGTTATATACATAACAACCTGGTAATTATATCATATATATATAATTACCAGGTGAAAATTCCTTCAAACCAACTAGAAAGATCTTAAAACAAACCCTAATGGAAATTCAGACTGGAACTTTAAAAATAAAATTCAAAATTTACAGACTTTATTTTTCCCCCATTATTGTTAATCGGAATCGTTCATAAATATTTAAAGCTTAAAGCAATTACTAAACTGACATTTTGTATTCCGGACAATGAAATTTCAAACCAGGCCATGTTTGGATAGTCATATTTTTTGAAATTATTTTAAACATGATTAATCGCCATTTTTTTAAATCATTTTTATTCACTCATACGAGTGTGTTGTCCATATTTGTTTTTGGGGTTAAATACCATTGCGTTTTTTAATGGAAGGCTAATATTATTTTTTTCTTTGAAATGTGTTAAAAATCTTTTTATACTAAAAGGAAACAATGAATCTGATATAAATAAAAAATATTCACAATTATTTAAAATGTTCCCTTTGCGTGAGTATCCAAAGTTCGTTGAATCCGAAGAGAACCTTAATAGATAATTGACACGCGTACAGAGAAACTAAATAGGCTATTGTTAATAGTCAAATACAATTTCCATAAAGTATTGACTATGAAACCGTGACAAACAACGGCCAAGAACCCATTGTGATCGCTCTTGGTCTGTTGAAACGCGTCCATCCGGTGTGGGACAGTGTCGGGTTTATATGGAGAACGCAGGCAATAAACCAAAATGTCATGTTAATCGGCAACCGCATTTCCTTTCCCTGGAATATCGGATATCTTCACAAAAAATGAATAAAACTGGTTCGAGATGCTAAAATTACTCATCCAATATATATCCATAATAAGGAGACTGCGAATATAGGACTATATGACCGAAACATCAAATATAGTATGCCATTTATTAATTTATTTTTTTAGGTCCTTAGCACATAACATGTTTCATTAATTCATACAAGACCAAACGTAATCAATACAAAAAAACATGTATAAAACAGTTCAACATTTTAAGACTTATAAAAACTATTGTAAAAATGTATATGTTACACTACAACACTATGACAAAATGTAGCATGTAAGATAATACAAAAATATTTCATTATTTCAAGTACTACACTAAATTTAAAAGATTTTTGCTGAAGGAGCTGAGCTACACGTGAAATACGTCTATATGAGGACACACAGTCTGTTTGCTCTACCTACCGGCATCTCCAAAGGCAGGTTGGTTCGACTTATAGGTTGATAGAACAATCTATGGGAGCGTTGTCTCAAACAATTATCTGGAACATACAAACCAAGACTGTTCAGGATGGATGAGTTAACTAAATTACCCTTGAGTAAACAAAAAATGGACACTCAATCGAAGAGATCTTCCACTCTCTAATGATCTGTAATGTCAAGGACTGTCTTTGATCCTTTTTACTGTTATTTTAAATTAAAAATAATCTTTATTATGTATGTTGTTTAATATCAAAAGTAATGTCTATTTAAATTGGATGGAATTCCATTCTCGAAAAACTTCGAGTCTCTAATACGAGTAGATTGTCGAAAACATGCTTATGATGAGTCCTCCAATTCTTTGGATGCCTCACTCGTGACCATGGAGACAGTTTGTGGTCCTTGTGATCCCTGAACGCTTGGAAGAACGACGCGCAAGATAAACATTATCAATGCATTGGACTGACCAGGAGAGATACGCATCAGCACTACGCTTTACTACAGCTCTTTGAATTGCCGAGTTTATGAGAGGAGTTGTCAAAGGCTATCATGTTAGTCACGAGCCTGAGTAACATGAAAGGATTATAGCGTACAACACCGTTCCCAATTCTGAGCATTCTTAGTTTTTTTTTTGCTGGTTCAAACTAGCGGTTCATTATTTCAGTTATCCCGATCTAGAATTTCATATTGTGGCGTTCCCAATACTGAACATTGTTAATGTATAAATGTGTTGCTGCTAGTTTGCATTTAGTTGTTTATTATTTTCAGTCTATCGATTTCAGAATGTCATGTTATAGCGTTTCCAATTCGGAGCATTGTTGGTGTAAAATTGTTTTACTGCTGATTTGCACATAATCGTTTCGGAGTTGTTTATTATTTCAGTCAATCGAATTCTAGAATTTCATGTTATATCCATTCCAATTAGCGAGTATTGTTGGAGTAAAAGTGTTTTTTATTCTTTATATAATTTTTAGGAAAAATAATATTATATAAGTTATTTAAAATAAAACATTCTTTTGATTTGAATTTTATGCTTGTATCCAAAACAAACTGTTCATAACAAATAAGCAACAAATTATTGTAGAAAATGTATAATAATAGTTACAGAAACAATAATTAATTACTTCATTTCTCCTAAATGGTTAATAGAGGGACAGGAAGAGGTTTTTGATTTGAGCTTCCTACATTCGTAGCCAAGCTCATCAACCTCGCTAGTCCATTTTGCTTAGAGCCTAAGCCTCCTGAATATGCCAATTCTGAGGTTTGACCTCACTTTATCTCTGAAGCGCAGCCGTAGTTGGCCAGGTCGTTGCTGAGAAATTAGGTTTATTGCCATAAATTACATTTTTCGTTTAATTTCTTTAGTTAAATATGTATATTTATATCAACACATGGAGTTAATGCTACTAGATTTAATATTATGATGTAATTTAGATTTTCTTCAGTGTCTGTCATGTAGATAGTGTGTCACTCGCGTCCTATGTACAAGTAAATTGTTAGCAATAACTTCATGGCGTATGCAGCCAAGTTGCAAGAGTTTTAGACTGATGATCTAAGGGTACGTGGTATGGACATTTTTTTGTAATTTACAATGGTAATTTCGGTAATCTAGTCGGTAAGATCCTTATCTTTCAATCTGAAGTTGCTGGTTTGATTGTTGTTAGTAACCAGGTATGTAAAAAAATGTTCCTGTCTGGTTTTCATTTAAGGTTTGTTATAACACATTTCTGATTGGATGAAAGAGATTGCCACATGACAATAACCCTTAGGTGGAGGCGTAGATATCTGTCCTTCCTGTCAACGCCAATTTGGAGTTGACGTGATGGTATGTATGTATTAAATATCTAATTCTGGAGAACTTTTTCATTTATTAAAATTATCAATTTGTTTTTAAAACGACGAATACCTAAAAATATTTTTACAATACAAAATAAAGCCTGAGATAACAAAGAAAAATATCTTCACGCTTTAAATAAAAAAAAATGTAAATTCTTCTTCAAAAATTTTTTGTACATCATGAAAATACAAAATAAATTCATTACATTTGCTGCCAAAATCGTCGAATAGGGCGTTTAAAATTTAAAAAATCCCCTTTTATCAATAATTAGTATCGATATTTTGAAATATTTTTGAAACAATAGCAAAATAAAACGAGTGAATCGAAAATTTTCAATTCAATTTATTTAACTCAATGTGATAACAATGGGAACATTTTCCATACAAATTCCTCGATGACAAGATGAACACTGAAAGTATAATCTTGCTCGGAGCAATATTTTTCCTTTCAATAAAATGATTCTTCCAGTTACAACACGGCTGGAAATCTTATTGTTCGTTTAAAAACTTCCAGTTGGTACAGTGGTTCGGGGATGAACGAGAATTTCAATATTTTCCATTTGAAATTTCAAGTGTTTTTGTGATTGTAATTAAT
This sequence comes from Odontocerum albicorne, assembly GCA_949825065.1. Taxonomy (NCBI): domain Eukaryota; kingdom Metazoa; phylum Arthropoda; class Insecta; order Trichoptera; family Odontoceridae; genus Odontocerum; species Odontocerum albicorne. The sequence continues at coordinate 11,361,881 of OX463854.1, read as the reverse complement.
GTAGCCAAAGTATTCATAATATTTATAATATTAAAGACACACCGAGACGAAAATTATATAGTACGAGTATAACAACATTTATAGCATATTAAAACATTTTTAGTTTTAATATGTGCATATATCACGAACGGTTTTTTTGTGACATATTGTAATACACTTTTGTTGTATACTGTACAACTTAGCGGGTTTATTGCCATGTGGAACGAAACAAAAGCTGGTAATGGTGCTATGTAGTATATCAACAAATGAAGTATATTACAATATTTTGAACTTTTTATATACACATATATCAAGCATATTTTTTGCATTGTATCATATTATAATAAACTTTCGTTGTACACAGTACAACTTAGTTATATCCATGTAAAACGAAAAAAAAACTGGTTATGATGTTATGTAGTAGTACAACAAAACTTAATGTACTTACTCGTATATTAAAAAAAATTCTCTTATACGCACATATCGCGAAGAGATTTTTTTTTATCTATTATTATAATAAACTGTCGTATAATTGTTTTATAGTTAAAAAATCGACCTCTGTGGTCTAGATAGAAAAACCAAATGTCTCCCAGACCGGGGTTGCAGATTCAATTCACGTTGAATCTCCATTTTTTAAAAGGTTTTTAAAGTCTAGATAACATGTCATATCATCTTAAACTTTCGTTGTACAGTTCAACTAAGTTGATTTATTATCATGTGGTAATATCTTACAAACAACCAGAAATATCTATTTATGGTCTAGTTGGTAAGACGCTTTTCTTCCCACTCAGGGGTTGTAGGTTAGACTCCCATTAGAAACCTATTTTTTTTAAAGGATTCTATTCAGGGTTTAACTTAAGACCTTATATATAATTTCCTTAATACTATTTTGTTGTATAAAATTAGAGCTGATACGAAACTGCCCCTTCAAAATGCAAGATCTCCTTTGCAACAAGGATTTCATTCTCGATTTAAGTATGCGAATTATGCGTTGCTATATATGTTATTTTCCGCACTTTTGATGATGTTGGAGCATGAATTAAATATACTCAAGCTCCCCACGGGAAACTAAACCCTTTAAAATGTGGTATATCGAAGAGTGGTAAGGGTCGACAAAGTTCTGGTATTTGGAAATGGTTGAATAGAGACTGATATGTATTATCCACCCTTAAAAGGAGAGAACTTAAGACATATGGTATAATGCGACGAGAAAAATAAACCTTTCAAGTCATTTTGCAGAAGAAAAATCTTCGAAGAAGAGAAAAACTTGGAAGAAGGAAAAAAACTGTACATAGCACAATCTGGTATTTATTGCAATGTAGCAATGTATCCAACAATAATGCTGTTAAAGAGATCTTAAGTGAAAACCAGTCTGTAACTCTTTTTTATAAAATAGGGACTAAAGGAAATCGAATTATAAACTCCTGGATTTAGAGATAGGCGTCTTACCAACTGCGCTATGGAGATTGTATAATGTACGAAAAAAGGCAGGACGATGAGATTTGGCTAAAATATCGACGTTGTGGCTGAAAAACTTGAGACTATGGTACGTAAAATCCACCACAATGCTGTTGATATCAGCTGTTAACAAGATGACCAACATGATTGTCAACATTCGAATAACGGGTAAAATACGGAAATGATAAGAGAAATAAAAAAATACTTAATGTCTGAATGAATGCATGATGCCTGGAGTATTTGCTTTGTAAGGGGAAACTTGCTACGCTTAAAATACTAGAAATCATACTCCAAGTTCTTAAAACAATGGCAACGACTGTTTTGCATGAGTGAACTTTACAGATATTTTCCTCCCACGCCCCCGGGGGCGCGACTATTTTTCTGCGATGCAAATATTTCAAACTCCACCCTCAGCCTTCCTCTGCGCGCGTCATCACATTAGTTCAAGTGCCACCGTTCCGTACTTTGCTATGCATTAAGGTGGCTCTTTTAATGCACTTACGAGGTGTTTGCTATTCCATGCCTTACAACTTTATTAAATCAACGTTTCATTTCTTTATTTTCTTCCTTTCCTACATTTCTTCCATGTCATCGGGTTTAGGAGCTGGATGTATTAAAAAAAACATCATTCTGTGCGGTTCAGTTACGTAGTATTTGTGCTTTACAATTTCGTATGTTGATTGAAAGCTAGGGATCTAACTATGTATGATATATGGATGTTGGGATTTATGTAGGTGCTTGGGATTTAAGTGTGTGTAAGGATGTTACCTTGGGATTTATGTATGTATAAGGATGTTAGCTTGGCTATTAAGTATGAATATAGTGGGATTCTTCAGCTGAGTGTTTTAGTATTTAGAATTAATGATTCTTCGGTGAAGAGAAAAACTTAACGAATGAATTGATTGTTTCAAATCGATCAAAAAGGTCGGGGGTTTATGGCAGGGATTTCGCCGTTAAAGCCGATTATGTAACTATCACATATCGATAGATCTACAAAGATTTCTTTATAGTTCATCTTGTATTGGTAAGTTTTTTGCGGTTTTTTAGTTAAATATTTTTTCCCAAACGTATTCAGATGCGGAATTTTTTTTAGCTGATGGCCGTAGTCACCACTCTCTTATTCTCAAACTCAAAGTTTATATACTTATGTAATCTTATTCTCAAACTCAAAGTTTATATACTTATGTAATCTTATTCTCAAACTCAAAGTTTATATACTTATGTAATCTTTTTAATCTCAATAATAGTGGCTACGAATCCCGAGTGTCCGCTCTCTAAACGGTGCTGTATAAATTGAACTTTTACATACATATTTTTCTTCTTAATCAACATGTATAAGGGTGTGCGCTGAAAAACACCTGGTATCCTCGCGGCTGGGCTCGCACCTTATATCAGTGGGGTGATCTTGGCCGGAGGATGTTATGAGATGAGCTTTTGATAGCTTCTCTCTTAAATGTGTTTTCTGATGTTTACGTGTTTTTGGAATGTATTTAAATATTTTATGTAAATACTATGTTGCTATCAACATATATTATTTTTTATATACAATTTTGATTCCCACCATTTTCCTGTCGATATTTAACGATAATACAAGATATCTTTAGTAACGATATTTTAAGATGCTACAAGATATATTTATTTTGCAATATTCTGTGCTCTAACTCCTTGGAGTATTCGAGAAACTTCAAAATACGAGTATATAATATTTAACAAGATTTAATAAGATATTTTAAGATGCTACGTGATATATCTGGTAAAGACATTTCAAGATTCAATGAGTTATATTAATTGGGAATATTTAAGATAGTACAACATATATTTAATGACAATATTTTAAGATGCAACGAGATATATTTATGAATTGATCGTATTTAAGATACTACAATATATTAAGATGTTACAAGATATATTAAGTAACGACAATTTAAGGTACTTTAAGGTTTATTCAATTGAAATATTTTAAGATACTACAAAATATATTTAATGACGATATTTTAAGATGCACATATCATTTAATGACGATATTTTAAGATGCACAGACTATTTAATGACGATACATTAAAAATGTTTCAAAATAAATTTGGTGACGATACTACGATACGATAAGGTGCTACAAGACACATTTAATGATATTTTAATATACTACAGCGACAAAATGTTTTTTATTATTTGTTTTAAAAATTTGAAAGAATTTCATATTTTGTGCGCAAGAGAGCGATTTCAGAATATTCCCCGAACAATCGTCTCGATAAATTTGCGAAAATTTAATTCAAGTGTTAATAATATTTGAAGGAAACTTTGCAATTTTTGAATAGACAAAGTTTCTCTTAACTTCCTAAAATTTTTCATTTTACCCTTTTTTATATAACGAAAGTTGAATCTGCGGGGGGTGAATTAATATGAGTTCGCTAACTTTCACGACAATTTTTTTTAATAACTCTCTTTGTGGACAGAAAATTGCTCAAATTACCTCATTGTGGATTTTCCATACTTTTTAAATTTCAATATTTTTGTTTCACAATATAACTTGACGACATCCGTGGCCTAGTTGTTAGAACGGTTGACTTCCAACACGGTGTTATGCGGGTTCAATTCGTGAATGGGATTTCTTTTCTTAAGGCTTTTTGGCATTTTTTATATATGTAACTCTTTCGTTGTGGCTTAAGTGAAAACCTTATGGCTTAAGTGAAAACCAGGAAGGATTTTTTTTAAATAGATTTCAACGGAAATTAAACCCGGGCTGGAAGACAAGCGTCTTACCAACTTGACCACGGAGGACGTAACGTCCCAGGTTATTTGGAAGTATTTTACACACGGCAATAAGCCGGCCATATTGTTCTGTATACAATAAGAAGTGCATGACTGCGCGGTAACGCATTAGACTTCCGTGCGAAGGTCGTCGGTTCAAACCCCGCGCAGTGCTACTCTCCACGCACGACACAGGCCTAATATTCGGAGTTGAAGGATATCTATAACTTCGGTCATATCTATTCTTTCATAAAGAGGGAAAAAACATGCGAATGTGCTCCGATCGTCTCACTTCGGTGCGTCATCGAATCCAGTACAACGGTGTGGCCGTTGAGTTTGCTGGTATGCAATTGCTCACTCAAAAAAAAAACAGCAAACGTTACGGGACAGCTTCGCCTTCCAATATAATTGACGTTGGAATGGCGAGAGGATCCTCGACTATGAGGACCAGCAACGATCGAACGAACAGTCTGCATGCAACGAAAGTTTAATACACAAATTCTTATTGACTTGAAATGGACAAATATTTGTGAACCATTATGTTAAACTAAAAAAAATATAAATTTTAATCTTATTTGAATGTTGATTGTAAAGAGCTGGAAGCCTGGTTCCAATAAGTATCAATATCTTCATTTATCAAGATTGGTAATAGATAATAGTGATAGTTGCCCACCTTCCAAGACTTTAGTGGTAGGATCAGATGGCCGAAGATATGTTGAAAATACATGATTTTGATTGCTTGACTAAAATAATGAGGATTCTTGGAATATTCAAATGAAAAAAACCTTAGTCAAGTTGTCCTATTCTTTCTTTATCTCATTTATGTGGATAGGAACGGCATTCTTCGTAAGCAAGTACAAGATAGCTCTATCCTTGCCCGTCTCCAGGTCACTTTGGCTAATTCTCAGATTCCTTTAAATGTTTGATTACCAATCTGTATATTCAATTATTTCCTCACAATACGATCATCACTAAATCGCATACCTTCTCAATATATGCTTTTTGAAACTTCGAGTACTACTGAAATTGTCATAAAATATCTTGTTCAACTTTGGTCATTTTACACATTTTACTGGCACAACGTTACCTGACACAATGTTACGTAGTACAACTTTACCTAGAAAAACGTTAATTGGCGCAATATTACCTGACAAAACGTTATCTAACACAATGTTGTCTGGTACTTTGATAACTGAAATAACGTAACCTGGTACAATATTAGTTGCCCCAACGTCAACGATAAAACGTTACCTGGTACAATGTTATTTAGTACAATGTTACCCGGCACAACGTTTCCTGGTGCTGTGCTACCTGGCACAACGTTACTTGGTACAATGTTACCTGACAAAATGCTACCTGATTCAACATTACCTGACACAATGCTGTCTGATGCAATGTTACCTGGTACAACGTTACCTGACACATCTTTAACTTACATAACGTTAATTGGCACAAATATTTCTATATACAAAAATAAGTGTTTAAAAAATCTCCAGTGTAATCACAATATGCGGATTATTCGAGTTAATACCATCCACTTTAGCAACATAAATAACACGAATAAATATTTTTAGAATTTTCTTAATGTAGATATTTGAATGAAAACGGGCTGACCCTAAAGCCTTTTCGTAATGGGTTATTTATAGAAAGTTAATTGGACGCATATACGCAAAAAGGACCCAACCTTAAAAAAATCATATTAAGGTTTATTCGAAATATAGAAATAGCGGAAATCAATCACAGAGCTGCAAAAATATCAATTCATGTAAATATATATTTCATTGTTAAATCCCGTTATTAAAATTTCCTTTCAATGAAAAACCCTTGCAGAATTTCGTGGTGTTTTCTCAACTATCTCAGAACAGGTAAAATGTGGGCTGGGTCCTTTTTGCAAACATACATCAAATTGTCATAAAACGAAGGTCGCTACAATATCGATGATAACATTTTGAATACGGCGCCAATCCAGTAGCAATAAAAGAGGAAAAAAGGCTGTCCTAGAAAGCAAATGTGTCATCAATCTATCCATATTATTACATTTAATACAAAAAATAGAATTTTATCGTAGTAATTTGCCGTGGACTCACTGTGCGCTTCTCTAAGTTCAGTGATTAATGATCTCTCGTTGCCCATACTCGTCCGCAAATATAAGATAATTCCTTTTGAATACCATTAGGAATTGGATACTGCCCACCGAAATGGAAGAACAAATAAATTTAACTTCGTATTAAGACAAATTATAAAATATTACACGTCGCCCGTCTTGCATGAAACTTTTCCAAGTTTGTTCTGAACTTGACGTCGGAGCCTCGGACCGAATTTAACAAGAACCGATTTTTATTGCATGTCTTAGAATTGATAAATAATTTATATATTTAAAAAAATTTTTTATCTGAATTTATTAACTTGTTCTTTTAAAATCATATCACACATTTGCCAACAGGTTAAATATGATAAATCGTTGACATCTTGTCACTTCTGAAGGGTCTTTTAAATTGAGCGGTTTTTTTTATTTCAATGTTTTTAAATTCTTTAATAAAACACACAATTTTCTTTGATTTCAAAAAACTTTTTATTGGTCATTGAAGTATACTCGTAATGTATGACATTCAAACACAAAATACAATATCCGCCAAATGTTCACCTCTTGCAGCTCCACAGATGTCCACTCTTTTATCAAAAATTTCGATGACGTGTTGGCATAATTGCGGTTCTAACTCACCAATAATGAGAATAATTTCGTCTTTCAGCTCAGGAATTGATTGGGGGTTATTCTTATAGACCTGGATTTTCACGTAACCCCAGAGATAATAGTCCAACGGTGTCAGATAACATGATCTTGGTGGCCAATTAACACCACCGTTTCCGGAGATTACAATACATAAAATAATTCAACAATTTGAACGCGTTGTATACGACTTCATTTTTATAAACGTCATACATTACACTTCTCAAATGTCACAATACCTAGGCAAGTTCGCGACGCCATCTGTGTTTTATCCAAGCATTAAAAAAACCGCTAAATTTGAAAGATCCTTTATATGCGACTTTTAACAGTCCTGTTCAGCGACTTTCCCATCACGGTCTCGTGCTACGCTCCAGCAGAGATTGCCCTTTGGCTTTTCGAAGACACTACTCTTCTTTTTGCACTTCATATTTTACTATCCATGCTCTTAGACTCTGGAACTGTCAGCTTATATAAGACTCTCACCGTTATAGACGTGTATCGAAATAAACAGTTTTTTTCGGGTACCATCGGGAATCAAACCCAAAATACCCGGATGGTTTCCAGCGTCTTAACAACTAAGCTTATCTCAGTAATACTCGTATTAGCAAATAAAGATTGTATAATCGAATATATTGGTTTACATTCACATAGTTAATTCGTTTAATCTAATAAGTCTTCAGGAATCCATTTTCCTATCACGACAAACATCTTAAGCTTCTCACACATCCATACACCTTCTCATACAACTTCCACGATTTCTCTGAATTTCCACGTTTCCTTTTTTAAAAATATCACTCACTTAATACCACCATACCTTTCTAAATCTCCCTTTCACACGTCTTCCACTCACATTTGCCGCATGTATTTGTTTCATTAGTGTTTATTCGCTCGTTCGTTCCACATGCTTAAACCTTCTAAGAGTGTTATTTTTTATCTTTCTTTAACATAAGCTTTAAGTTAATATTTTTTCCTACTCACTTTATTCCGTTTTCTGTCATACATTGCCACCCTACGTATTATTCTCAATACACGCATTTTTACATATTTTTTCACGTTTCACTCAAAAACGTCAAAGTTGACACAAACATATCGTTGTAGACTGTAGACTATCATCTTGGTAGATTTTGATACTGTTCAGTTGCATCCCGATATTGCAGCCGCCTTATTGACCTGTCTGAAGGTTTCATAATACAGATTTCTATTGCTACTGATGCTCACTCCAAGATACCCAAACTCCATCACTTGCTTTATATTTTGTTATTCACTGCTAGTTTGCATCTCCCCGGGGTCTTAGATATTGTGAGGCTCATTGTTTTGTCCGTGGATATCAACATGTTATATTTTAGTGAGGTTTGATGGAGTCTATATAACATCCTTTGGAGGTCATTTTCGGATTCTGCGGTGAGTACTGCATCGTCTGCGTAGCATACAATGCTGACTTTTTTGTCTCCCAGTCTGTATCCTATGTCCATGTCTGCAACTTCCTCAATTAGGTTGTCTATTATTAAATTGAAGAGGAACGGGCTTAAGCTATCCCCTTGTCTAATTCCAATCGGAGTAGGGACGGCATTTATCAGGTCATTCTCTATTTTAATCCTGGTATAGCTATTGGTATTTAATCCTTGTATGATTTTTATTAAGTTCGAGGGGACATTCTTCTCACTGAGTATTTTTATCACATCTTCCAGTCTAACTCTATCAAATGCCTAAGTGAGGTCGACAAAGCAGAGGTATGCTGTTTTGTTATACTCTATTGATTTTTCAGTTAATTGACGGATCACGAAGAGTGCGTCCGTGGTTGATCTATTCTTCCTGAATCCCTGTTGTTCGTCTCTGTTTGTTAAATGCCCTTCCCGTCTTGACCTCATTATGCTTGTAGTCAGTTTCAGTACTGAACTGAAAAGGCATATGCCTCTGTAGTTAGCTAGGTCTGCTTTGTCTCCCTTTTTGAATATTGGGATGGTGATGCTTGTATGCCATTCTGTAGGGGCTATTGTTAAATCGAATATCTTTGAGATGAGTTGGTATAATTCATAATGTAGTTTGTCGCCTGCATATTTTAATAATTCATGTGCTATGTCATCCAAGCCTGGTGATTTTCGATTTTTTAAATTTTTAATAGCCTTCTTCACATCCCGTTCTTCAATATTCTCCTTGGTGTTGAGGTCTATCAGCGTTTCGTGGTCTCCATTCGTTGCACTCTACAGCTGCTAGGAAGTAATTTTCCCATTCCAGAGGTGTTATCTTTGTCGATTGGATATATTCATTTACAGGTTCCTTTGCATTTTTCAGCATGCCAGATTTTCCTCTGTACTCCATAGAGATCATGCTCCATGTCTTTTGTAAATCTCATCCAGTAGTCTTGACATAATGCATCCTTGCTTTATCCTTTAAAACACAATATATTAATTTGTTCAATAAATAATATGAAAACTGCTTTATAAAACCTTTAACTAAACTTTATGTGTTCATTAACTGATTCGGTTCTCTTCTTGAAACGCTTTTGTGCCTCCAAATTTCGTCTTTTGAACTGGCACCTTCAAGAATAGTAAAATAGCACAAGTAGAAAACAACTAATTCTTAGTGAAGAATTCAAAGTAACTTCGATATTTCTTGTCACTGAATCAAAAATTGTCAAACGGCTTTCGGTCTTTCTGCTTAGTTGTATTTTATAGTTGGCCAGGTTTGAAATCGAGTTCATTGCCAAAAATGTTTTAAGTTCGGTTTGTTATCTCCGTTTTATAATGTTGGTTTATGTTCTTCTATTAATCTCAAACACGCAAGTCTGTGCATTCAACCACTGTGCTAATGCACGTCATGTTATGATAAAAATAATTATGGAAGCATTTATATAATGCGCCCTTGGGGTGATTTTGATGCCGGAAGAAATAAAAAAAACCTGGAAAAGGAAAAAAGTGATTTATTTTATTAGATTTAAATATTTGAACACTTTTTTGCGAGTACAAAATAGTTATATGTAAATCTTTCCGACGAAAACAGCAGTAATTCAAATCTATTAGTGATATTTTTTTCCAAAACACTGAGTTGAAACAGATGAGCCAAGACGTTTTAATAGCATCTACGAGGGTCATCTAGAAAGTAAGGTTACAAGGGCTCCTGAGGCTGGGGGAAAATTTTTTCTTTCGAAGTTGGCGCACCTGGTGTGTAGGCGGGATTCTAACGGTCAGTTTGTTTGGTCCCGCGTATTTGTCGGCCATTTTGTTCAGTGACAGTAAATTCTTCCGGTGGAGAGGTCGTCGCATGCTCCCGCCACCTCCCGTCCGTGCGAGATCCGCGCGGTCATCCGTTTTTTGACTTTGCAGAACAATATTACCGCGAATATCCATCGGAAGCTCGTGGAAGTTTATGGTAGTGATGTTATGATTCGACAACATGTCACGAAGTGGGTTAGGTTGTTCAGAGAAGGCCGTACTGATAGTCACGACGAGGCAAGGCAGTGATTTCTGACGAACTTGTGCAAAAAATTGATGAACAAGTGCGAAACGACCGCCGTGTGACGCTTGACGACCTTCAAGAAGAATTTCCTGACATTTCTCGAAGTCTCCTTGATGATATTGTGTCGCAAAAACTTGGTTACAAGAAGTTGTGTGCGAGATGGGTGCTCAGAATGCTCACACCGGAGCACTGTCAAAATCGCGTGACCGCCGCGCGTGAATTTTTGGATCGTTTTGCACAGGAGGGAGAAGCTTTTCTGGACTCTATCGTGACGGTGGATGAAACGTGGGTGTGTCACTACACCCCAACAACTTTCCAATGATCATGAGGTCGAGGAAGCTGTGAAGAAGTGCTGAAAGAGCTGGCGGCGGAGGTATATGACACTGGCATACAAAAGCTGGTGCCCCGACTACAGAAATGTCTCGATCTCGACGGTGATTACGTTGAAAAATAGTTTAATATATTTGTGAAGTTTTCTGTGAATTTCAATTAAATACAAGTATTTTTCGATCCTACATAAATGTTGTAACCTTACTTTCTGGATGACCCTCGTAGTTTGGATTAAATAAATAATAAAAATAATAAATAAATAATAATAATCATAAATAATATAAATAAATAAATATTATTTATTTATTGGTTGTGAATCGTCTGAAACTTATATAAGTTTGCATTATTTTTATTTTATTGCTTTGTCAATAAATAAAATTATTGTTATTATTAAACATTGACATTCTGCATACACATGTTTAATATTCCCGCCTTATCACATATACAATTCTTACTACCTTATAATACTCGTATAATCAAACACATCAACAAATCGTAATCACACTCTCAACACCCGTATCCGTCATTCACTCACATCTATATCTATGTAAAGATCTTCAAAGGCTCCCAATTCTTCCCCTGTAGAAGTGTTGCCTTTTATGTATTTTTTCTCTAGTGTAATCACAAAAATCATCCCCCTCCCAAGGAACGTATTATAATTTCTTGGCGTTAAGAACTGCATGTTTGTCCTTTCTAATGGTCCATAATTACGTGGGGCTGAAACTAGATTTAATTCCTTATTTCTAGTTATTTGACTAACTCTCTAACAAATTTATTGAGTGAGACAATTAGTATCAATTCCTGATTCAATATTTTTACGGTATGTTAAACTTGTTGAAAATGTATTTAATTCTTTTTCACAAATACTCCTTAGAAAAATAGTTAATCGGAGTCCTAAAGAGAAATATAAAGATTGATGGCAACAGGCTAAATTGAAAATCAAAAACTTTATTATGAACCCAATTTTCAAGCAAACCGGGATAGTTGGCCAAGGACAACCTATAGATGTTTAAACCGAGTTTGCACGAGTCACTGTGCCTATTTACACACATACATATTATTACGCCGTTTCCCTGATGGGGTAAGCAGCGAAGACAGAGCGCAAGTTTTTCTTATCTCAGCATACATGCTTTGCTTTATCTGCACCCATAAACCTTATCACAAAACTCCTAACATTTCTATGACTTTTAACGTTTTATTCTTTCAAAATATCATTTACTTGACCTAACCATACTCGAATTGGTCGTCTTCTATCACGCTTTCCACTCATATTTGCTCTGTATATTTGTTTTGTTAGTCTTTATTCATTCATTCGTTCGATATGTCTAGACCATTTAAGGGTGTTCTTTTTAATCTTATTTAAAACATCAGCCTTAGATTCACATTCTTTCATAACCAATTCACTTCGTTTACATGTATTTCTCTAAGTGCATGCATCGAATTTATTTGGCTTCTTTTTGCCCTTCCATGTTCCATGTCCAAGTTTTACTTATGGCAGTACTGTTAAAGTCAGTACTAAAGTACTGTCTTTATATTCGTCTCCACCACTTGATCATTCACTAACCCCACATACTATTAGTTCTCTAATCACTTCATCATAACGTGAGGCGGTTCCATGTAATTTACAACTTCTTCTAGGCTTACTTAATTCACGATTTTCAAGTGCCTCCTTGATGAACAAATGGGGCCTTAAGAAGTCACTGCTATGCGAATGTGATCCAGTTTAAGTCATGGAACTATTCGTCAACGATTACCCCATTCATAGCTCACAAAGAGGATTCAGAATGTGCACAGAACCATATCGGATAGTATGGAAACCATACGAGTAAGAAGAAGAATATCGGTACGGACCACTTCACCTGACAACTCCATATTTAGGATTAATAAGTTTATTTCTTGAAATGAAAGATTATTTAGGATAATTGAGAGCTAAAACTGATGTTTTAAACACTCGAAGCTTCTAAAAGAGCAAGTCGAGGTGGTTTGGATATGTTGAACGCATGGATACGAAAGACTTACTAAACAAATTTATAATGCAGCTATTAGTGGGAGTCGTGGTAGAGAACGGCTGAGAAAAGTGTGGTTGGGTCAAGTGAATTAATTTATAAAAGAAGGAAATGTGAGAATTAAGAGAAACAGAAGGAAACAGAAAAAGCTGTAAGAGAGATGCATGGATGTGGAAGAGGTGAAGGAAGTATGTCCCTGCTCTTTCTATATTCACCAACAGGGAAATGGCGAGGTGTTATTATGTGTGTACAAAACAACGATTATGCTCATCAATTGTGCACAGTGGTATGCTAGTGCTAATATTGATGCATGAAAGCGAAACCTGGACATGGAAAAGGAGGGGTAAGAGTAGAATAAATGTGGTAAAAATGAGTGTATTGTGTAGAATATCTCGTATATAATATATTTGATAGAGTAATAAATTATTGAATAAAGGATATGTATGGAAAAATAAGTTATAACCGGTTACAACTGTTAAAATATAATTAATGAAAGTATCTCAATAAATTGTAATTTGTTTTATCAAACACTATATTCCACAAAAAAGTGGAATAAATAGTGTTTGATAAAATAAATTACAATGTCTTTAAACCTCCACAATGTTAATGCCTTCACTATAAATAATATATCTCTATAAATGTTTAAAACATAATTAATAAAAGTTTCTTTAAGTGTAATAGGTATATCGAAAGAATGAGTTGTGAAAGGCTAAGGAACCTAATATTGTATACATGTCTGACATGAATGGAGAGCAAGAAATAAGTAGTTCGAGAAAAGAGTGAAAGGAAATAGTTGGGAAAATTTCAACAGAGGGAAAAATAAGGGAGCAAATATGTTGAGATATATGAATGTGGACGAGGCGAGAGCGATTTTCATGGATAGAAAGGCGTGGAGATATGCTATCTCTGCCTACCGAAAAAGGGGCATAGCGTAATATGGTGTGTATATATTATGTTCATGCATATGATACATATCATCACACCGTGTCATTTACAGAATAGGCAGAGAGAACATACTCGTATATAAGTCGCGAAAAAAAAATGTTATACTGAGCTGTGTGCATGGAAAGAAAGGCGTGGAAATCTGTCCTCTCTGCCATCTCCAAATGGGACATAGCGTGACAAAGGTATATTGTCTTGTATTAAAATTTGGTTGAATACAGAACCACCTAGTAGGTTTATTACCTTGTGGCAATCTATTCCAACGAACTTGAAATATGTGAAAAAGAAGAACCTTTTTTTCTTTTTTGGTACCGCGTTAATCGAATCTGCAACCTTCAGATTGGAAAGCAGTCGTCTCACCAATTTAAGTCATCTCACTCCAGGGCTATGGAGGTTGTAGATATATTTTGTATGTCATGACTATGTTTATAGCATTTTTATTACAAATTGCGATTTAATTAACATACATCAGAATAGTGAACGCGGCTTAAGTTTGTTTTCGTATAGCGGCTAATTGTTTGTCGGTGATTTGAATAATAACAACATAGGCAGTATGGGAAATGATAAATGAATGTCAATACAAGACAATGGGAGCGTATCTAATTAATTCATTAATTGTTCCCTTCAAACTCCTTGTAGCAGATTAATAGCTGTCTTCAAACTATGAAGGAGTCTTGGAGCACACTTCTTCGAGTTAGGTATGGGTAGGGGTAGGGGGTATGGGTATTTGTTGATGGTTCTGATATTTAACTCCTACTTGACTTATATAAAGGGATATATTAGTTTGTTACCTGATTTAATTCAGTATCGGTTATAAAATACAATTAATGATTTTTGTGGGTGTGGAGCAAAACTGAAAATAACCAAATAAATGCTGTGGAAATGCGTGCACCTGAAAGAATACATGGATTGATTATGTACGACAGATTACGAAGTTAGGTTGTTAGGGATGAATGTGAACTTAAAGTGTTGAGCAAGATGAAGAAGAGAACGCTGAGATGGTTTGGGCAAGTGGATGAAGAAAGACTAACAAAAAAACATACAGTGCAAACGTGAATGGAAGGCATGGTAGAGGAAGACCAAGGAAAGTATGATTGAATCAAGTGTATTATATTTTGAGAGAAGGAAATTTAAAACGTCAGAGGAATCATAGGAACTATATGAGAAGGTTTATGGATGTAAAGATGCGAAAGGTGTGTCGGTATAGTCAAGTCTGGCGATATCTCCTTTCTGCCTACCCCGATACGGAGATGGCGGTAAGTAAGTATAGAATTTGTGTTAGTGGCTGGTTTTCATTTGTTAGCGTCAGTGGTCTATGGTGGCGTCTTTAGAGGCTTAGTTTGGGAGACGCTTGTATTTTACCCTGGGGTTTTGAGTTCGATCTCCAATGTACGTAAAATATAAAAAAAAATTCAGTTAGTTTTCAAATTCCTGCTAAAAACGCAACAAATTTAAAAAAAAATCTTAATCAAACCTGTCACGCAAAAGACAACTGAAAAATGTATGATCTATAGTTTCATCATCCAGATTCATAGATAGATTTTTTTACAATCTGTAACGATGACTTGCCAACATACCGTGGCGCCATTTATTAATTTTTATTTTATTAAACCTGTGTTTCAAATTCACAAAAGTACTGGACTGAGTTACGAGTATATAGTATTTAAAACCCCTATTTACCAAGTTTATTCCAATACAACGCCCATCGGTGCTAAGTATCATATTTGATTTTATTTAAATTTATTAGTTACTGGGTTTGACAGTTTAAAGCAGAATGTTTTTAAATCTATATATGACATAAATAAAAATAAAACTAAGCGATCAATCAGCAAGTTTGTCAAAAAAATATTAAAATACAATTTACGAATGTCACGTCAATATTTTTGTTTTTTTTTTAACATAAAAATGCATTTAACAAGACCTCAAAATTGAGATCTTTTTTCTGATATTACTTGTATATGAAATATTAACATTTTTGTGTAATTAATTATTCATATTAAAAAATATACGGCTAGACAGATAACAAAAAAAAATATTTTTAATCAGTGTGTATCAATATTTAAATAAAGCAAATTATCTTTATAAGATCAGAATGTTCTTTTTTTATTAAGATATTCAAATTTAACTGCTTCAAATTAGTTTATGTTAAAGGCATGAAGAGAATTTATTGAAGGAATTAAGAGTTAACCTTTTCAAAATCACGCAACACGAATCGTTCAATCCATGACTGTCGAACTATCATTAAATTTAAACGTAAGAATTCTTACTTTTGTCATAAAGTATTAGTATCTCTCTGGAAAATCAATATGACCACTTTAATATGCGTTTAACATAATATATAATACAAGTCAGAATTCTGGAGGTTAAAATCAGAGGTAACAGCTGTGTGGTGATCGAAATTTAAAATTTATTTTAGATTTGTTTGACGATCACCGTGATTTAAATTTATTTTAGATTTGTTTGAGGATCACCGTGATTTAAATTTATTTTAGATTTGTTTGACGATCACCGTGATCTAAACTATTAGTTAATATTGTATACGTAACACAATTAAATAAATATGTACTAATAACAAAAAGTTTAGAGATGCGAATTTGATACTTAGAACTGACAATCCCTGTGCCACAGTTGGTAAGACTAAATATCCTCTCGGAGGTGTAGAGTTCGATATCCGGTGGTATACTATTTTTTTTTTTAAATATCTCTTCTTGGTGTTTTTTAGCGAGACTATGAGTGTTGTTGCATCTTCACATGGGGTAGTATTGCAACACTTGCAATGATGAACTGCGAGGTCTTTGCCAATTTCATGGGTTATTAAGTTCAAAAGATAGAGTAACAGTACCAGAGGTGATATTGTTATTTGGCCACGCTCTTCAATATATCCAACGCCAATTTGGATTCGTTTAGGAGCACCATACGAATAAATAAAAAAAAAGTTTTTCAATCAAAGCCTGTTAAAGGACTTAGTCGGACCATATGGATGCAAATACCTGTAATGTATCCCTACCAATATTAATCTTATCATATATAATACTCTGTTATCCACATCCAATAAATATTATAAGTAATCATGTAACGTATTCAAACCAATGTTAAGCTTATCAATGTTAACCATATCATGTACTATGTTATCTACATCCAATAAATATTAGTATTATCACGTGTATGTCAAACATAACTCAATGTATTATGTTTAAATTTATTATCTTGTTGGAATTATCAGGAACCGTTACTATTCAAATTTAATAAAGATTTGATACCACTAAATGGAAGTAAACGGCGAATGAGACATTCCAAATAAGTCGCCTGATATCGATTTGACCTTAAGGGCAACGATAACATACCCGACCAATTATCTCTTAATTATGTAAGGGTCATGCGTACGTTATCTTTGCTTTAAATAGGACGTCATATCAGAGGCAGAATCATTATTCTTAAAGCCACTACGATGTTAACATCATCGTTATTATTACTTCCACAATACTGTTAATATTATGTTTCAATGTAATTCAACGATTATACAAATAAAATTACACAGTTGAAATTCTAAAAGTGTTTTCGTTGCAACAGGCCATAACATACCATATATGTTACGCATAAAAGAGCTACGAGTAATATGCATCATGATTATTTTTTTAAATAATCACAAACCACAGAATAATCATTTATGTATAAAAATACTAATCCTGATATGCCGTGTAAGTTCCATCCGGTTTGCTGGAATATTAACTGACAATCTTATATAAAATTATAATTTTCTTCACCATCTTATAAGGTTGTTATGTTACCTCATCCAACAACAGACCGTCACAGCTCTTGGGATTATGGAATTACTGTTGGAAATGGAGTTTGACGGCTGGAAAACTCAATGTTATTTAAAAATATCTTATCATCTTACGAAATAATTTCAAACTTCATGTTTGAACATTAGAGTCTTAAATATATTATATCAATAAAGTATGTTATCATACTCGATTTTTAGGATGTAACAACTTATATCAAAATCTGCTGAGATGATAGTCCACAATAGTATTTTGATGCCAACTGCGATATATGGGAGTGAAACGTGGACTTGTAAAATATCTGACAAGAGCCAACTAAATGGTGATGTAATAAGTGCATTGAGAAGAATGCATGCTATGAAAAATGTGAACGTGTTGAGTAACGTGAAGAAGAAAAGCGATAGTTTGGGCATATGGAACGAATGAATTAAGAAAGTCCAACAAAACAAATATAAAGTGCGAATGTGAGTAGAAGGCGTAGTAGAGGAAATCAACAAGATTATTGTTGTATTAAGTGAGTGATATTTTGAAAGAAAGAAACGTTCAAAGTCGGAAAAATCCTAGAAATTGTATAAAACGGTGTATGGATGTGAGGAGGTTCAGAATGTGTGCCGAGACAAAAAAGTCTGGCACTTTGTCCTCACTACCTACCCTGACAGAACAATTGTGTGATTGGATTTATGTTCATGTACAACTAATATAGAGTTCAAAATAAATAAAATACAAAAACTAAAAAGAGGATTCATGTCGAAATATAATTTAATTGGCAAACACGTCACAAACCTCAACAAGGTGATTAAGTGGCTGATTGAAGATGTCAACGTATCATTGTATATATGTTCATGAACAACTAATAGTTCTAAATAAATAAAATACAAAAACTAAAAAGAGGATTCAAGTCAAAATATAATTTAATTGACAAACACATCACAAACCTCAACAAGGTGATTAGGTGACTGGTTGAATAGGTGGACGTATGATTATATACGAGTATATGTTCATGTACAACTAATAGTTCAAAATAAATAAAGTAAAAAAACTAAAAAGAGTATTCAAGTCGAAATATTATTCAATTGACAAACAAACAAATATAGGTTTGTGACGTTTGTTTGTTGGTTTGTCAATTAAATTATATTTCGACTTGAATCCTCTTTTAGTTTTTGTACTTTATTTATTTTGAACTATTAGTTGTACATGAACATATATTATTTTATTTATTTTTTATTTAACACTTTTATTGTAATACAATCTGGCGGGCTTATTGCCAGGCGGCAATCTCTTCCAACCAACCAGACAAAAGTAAATGAAGCAAGTTACGTGGTCGCATAAATCATTCAAATGACTATCCATCCCCACGAAATCCATAAACATATACGTGAGAACATGCCCACAAACCCCACAAAGACGGACAATCACCCGAACACTATTTTTCATATAAAGTGAGATATCATCAATCAAAAGGAAAGGAAAGGATGGTGGAGAGGAAAGGAAAAGAAAAATCAGGAATGAAACACGTTATTTTACTGACTAGAAATTAAGAGTTTTTTCAGTCGCTTCTTAAAGCATGCCAAGGACGGAGCGAGTCTTATATTGGTTTGTAACTGATTCCAGAGTCTCACTGCATGGACAGTAAAGGACGACGTGAAAAAAGAAGAGCGGTGAACTGGAAAGGCCAATAAACAATCTCTGTTTGAGCGTAGCGCTAATCCATGATTGGAAAGACGCTGAAAATTTTCGGCGAGATAAGAGGGTGCGGCGGGACAGTTAAGGATATTATACAATAGAGACAGTATGTGAATTTGGCGTCTATTTCTAACATTCAACCAGTTCAATGCCTTCTGGTATGAAGTTATATGATCGTACTTTCGTAGGTTGAAAATAAATCTTAGGCACACATTTTGAAGACGCTGTAATTTGTCCAGCTGTTCCTCTGTAACATCCAAGTAACATACGTCCGCATAGTCCAGAATCGGAAAGAGCAGAGATTGTACGAGTAAAATTTTGGTTTTAGTTGGTAGAAATCTTTGCAACACTTTAAGGGAATGAAGGCTGAAGAAGATCCTTCGGCTTACCTCATTTATTTGATCTCGCCATGAGAGAGTGTTATCTATTAGCACTCCTAGGTTTTTAACAGTTTTATGTAATGGTATAATAGAGCCATCAAGTAATATTGGAGGAAGTAAGTCAGTGTTGAATTTACCGAGAAGCTGAGGGCTGCCAATGAGGATCGCTTGAGACTTCTTAGGATTGATGAGTAAGCCATGCTCCCCAGTCCACTCCGAGATCGATTGAAGGTCCGTATTTAAATTGTTCAAAGCCGCGTGAAAGAAATTTGGATCAAAATGAATATATATCTGCAGGTCATCTGCATACAGATGATAAGAACATTTAAGAGACGATGTTATTGGGTTGATGAATATAGAAAAAAGGAGTGGAGAGAGAATTCCACCTTGGGGAACGCCTGCAGAGAGATCAGTCCATTCAGATATACGCTCTTGGTATTTACAGGATTGTTGTCTTCCCTTTAAATAGTTCGAAAACCAGACTATGACCGATTCAGAGAATCGTAATGAACGCATTCGAGCCATAAGCAGATCAAAGTCTACAGTATTGAATGCATTGCTGAAATCCAGCAGACATAACAATGTCAACTGCTTAAAGCTCATTCCACGTCTCACGTCATCCGTGATCTTGACCAGTGCGGTAGTGGTACTATGTCCCGGACGAAATCCTGACTGCAATGGATTAAACAATTCAAATTGATTAAGGTGGGAGTCAATTTGTATATGAACAATTTTTTCAATAATTTTGGATAGTGTGGGCAGAATAGATATGGGCCTAAAATCTTTATATGACGTGGGTGAGTCAACTTTCGGGATCGGAATAATTAGAGCCCTCTTCCATACACTAGGAAAGCTGCTAGTAGACAAAGAAAAATTTATAATATGTGTTATGATAGGAAGAATAGCATCGATAATGAAGGAGATGAATACAATCGAAATATTGTCGTCACCCATCGCTTTTGAGGATATAGTCAAAAGAATACGACGAACCTCACCTACATCAACCTCCGAAAAGTGGAGCTCAGGAACATTGGGTCGAGGCATTACATGAATTTTTCGGAGAGTGTTCTCCTTTGTGGTAATGTCTAAACTGAGTGATGGTGTTGCAAAATGTCTATTAAGGTTATTAACATCTAATGTGAAGTTACCTGAGGTGTCCGAGGATTTGACACCCATCGAGTTCAGGACCTTCCACCTTTTTGCAGGCTGACAGTTTTGAAGGGTGTCAAAAAAGTGTTTTCTTTTTGCATTCCGACATAATTGTGTACATTTATTGCGAAGTCGTCGAAAAATCTCCCATAGTTGATCATTGGGATTAGATTTGAAGTTTTTTTTCGCTTTGTCACGTCTAGCCATGTTTTTTTTAATGTCGTCAGTCAGCCATGGGGCAGGTCTATACTTTAAGTGAGTAAGTTTAAGTGGAGCGTGTTTGTCGCAGAGCTCTAGTAAAAACGTGTTGAATAGATTTATTTTACTATCTATATTATCCAATCGTTCGATGGCCGCCCAGTCAACTTCGCTTGCGTCGGAAAATAAGGCGTCCCTATCAACGCGTCCAAAGCTTCTCAGGAATTTTCTCTCTTTTGAGAGTTTCGGAGCGTGGTTGATCAGTGAGATATATATCAAATCATGATGCGAGAAGCCTGGAGCATCAATTTGTCCATGAGTTCGAACTGCAGAGGGATTTGAGGTAATAATTAAATCTAGAAGGCTTTGGGAATTTCTTGTTACATGTGTACAGTTTAGGGGCATTATTGAGAGGTTCATTGACTGTACGATTCTCAGGAGTTTATCAGATCGGCCGTCATTTTTTTTAAGGCACGTATTGAAATCTCCCATTATGAGAGTGGTATTGAAATTAGGAGTATGATCTTCAAGAAGTTTTTCTAACTCGTCAAAATAATTATTATTAGGAGGACAGTATATCACTCCGATGAGATATTTAATGAAGTTGTAGTGAAGGGATATAAATAAATATTCTGGGCCTCCAGAGTAAGGAGCTTGGGATTGACAGATGATAGAAAAATTTATATTATTCCTCAAATATATGCAGACTCCTCCTCCCATTCTCCCCACCCTGTCTCGCCGAACTAGATGGAATCCTGGAAGAGAAAAAAGTGAGTTTGATAGTGATGGTTTCATCCAGGATTCGCTAACCAGCAGGGCATGGACAGGCTGGTCATGAAATGAGGTGAGCAGCTCAGAATAATGGGCGGGTATGCTTTGGGCATTTATATGGCATGCGTGAAAGTCATTGTTAGCTGTAGAGAAAGCAGAGCGGAGATGATTATTCAAAAGTAATGGCGGGTTTGTATCAGCGAAATCTGAAGAGTCTGAAGATGACGTGTCCAATGTAGATAGGAATTCAGGAAAGGGTGAGGGAGTAGATAGAAGGGTATGCGAAGTAGGTAGAGTCATGGAATCATCGGGAGATAAGGGGGGCGATGACATTAAATATTTGTTCAAAAAAAAAAAAAAACACAAAATAAACTAAATCAACGAAAAAAAACAAGCTCAGAAACACAAAGCCAAGAAACAGCGAATTTATTCTACTGTCACGCGTCGTACCCCTGTCTAGTTGATTGAAGGTCACAAACAAGAAATAAAAACAAGCAAAAAAAAAAAAAATTCGAAAAAATTACAAAACCCTTAGAGACTTACAATGCAAGTCATTAAAAATACATACAAATACAGAGAGAGAAAAGGAAACAAGAAACAAATGTAAAAGTAACACTTAACGTAGTTCAGGCAAGTGGAAGAGAGAAAAAAGAAAATATGAATATATTTCCACAGCTATAATGTAATCAGTAAGAGAATATCTACATTGAGTGTGGATTGCCTCAAGTTGTAAAATGGAAGCTGTCAATCATGAAAAGGAAAAAAAATAGCAATAGATTCCCAAAAAAAAAAGAAAACAGAATGTAAATATAGGCAAGTCAAAATAATAGGATAAAAAAAAAACAGTTTAAAGGCAATATACAGCGGCAGGAACACAGCTCAATAGTACAGTGGGTAAAAAAAAAAAACAAACAAAAAAAAAAAAATATCAAAAACAATGAATAGTTTGAGTCTGACATTTGTTCCCGCCATCAAAAATGTAAGATATGTTATGTACCGAGCGCGAGTATTGCCACAACGGAGGTGCAAGTCGCATTGCTGTCAAAATTTATTGTCGATTGCAGTACAAGCAGCATATATCACCCGACGCATGAATCAACTCAAGGACCCAGTTAACAGATCAAACAAAAAATTCGGGCTAAGTACGCCGAGCCGAACTCACGATCAGGCAACATTGCCTTGACTGCCGATCAGCGCGACTCGCATATGCTCTATGACATTTATTCCGCTGATTTATTGGTCTTCATAATGCGGCAACACTCGCGTAATCACAACATAATATTTGACACAAAATTTGACAGTTTGTTAAAATGTTTTGAAATAATAGAAGAGAAAAAAAAGAAATACTAAAAGCACGTATCACTTGGAGCCCGATGATTTTCCCCTCTTAGAGCTCTGCCTTGTTGATCTCGCCTGGGTCTCGCTATCCAAGGTTACTTCGTTTGTTCCCTTTATGTTCTGCAGCTCCTGCAAACTTGTGAGATGAAAGATTTTGTCACGGTGGCGAACTACAATCCTTCCATCTCTGGTCCAGCAGCTTCGCGGAGGAAACAATCTGCGAGCCTCCATAAAGACCGTATAGCGACTCGGGGTCAGGGACTCCGTTATCAATATCTCCTTCCCTTTGAGGTTCCTCTTCTTATTAAACACCTCTTGGCGTCTTATTTTATTGCAGAAATTAACAACAATGGGGCGCTTACCCGTTGTTCCCCGTCCCAAGCGAAAACAGCTGACGATGTCGTCCGGACTGAGCTCCACACCCAGGTCAGACATATATACATATGTTCATAAACAACCAGTATAGAGTTCAAAATAAATAAAGTACAAAAACTAAAAAGGGGATTCAAGTCGAAATATAATTTAACTGACAAACACATCACAAACCTCTATAAAGTGATTAAGTGGCTGGTTGAAGATGTCGACGTATGATTGTATGCATGCTCATGAACAACTAATATAGAGTTCAAAATAAATAAAGTACAAAAACTAAAAAGAGGATTCAAGTCGAAATATAATTTAACTAACAAACACATCACAAACCTCAATAAAGTGATTAAGTGGCTGGTTGAAGATGTCGACGTATGATTGTATGCATGTTCATGAACAACTAATATAGAGTTCAAAATAAATAAAGTACAAAAACTAAAAAGATTATTCACGTCGAAATATAATTTAATTGACAAACCTCAATAAAGGGATTAAGTGGCTGGTTGAAGATGTCGACGTATGATTGTATGCATGTTCATGAACAACTACTATAGAGTTCAAAATAAATAAAGTACAAAAACTAAAAAGAGGATTCAAGTCGAAATATAATTTAATTGACAAACACATCACAAACCTCAATAAAGTGATAAAGTGGCTGGTTGAAGATGTCAACGTATGATTGTATGCATGTTCATGAACAACTAATATAGAGTTCAAAATAAATAAAGTACAAAAACTAAAAAGATGATTCACTCGAAATATAATTTAATTGACAAACCTCAATAAAGTGATTAAGTGGCTGGTTGAAGATGTCGACGTATGCTTGTTCATGAACATCTAATATAGAGTTCAAAATAAATCAAGTACAAAAACTAAAAACATGATTCAAGTCGAAATATAATTTAATTGACAAACACATCACAAACCTTAATAAAGTGATTAAGTGGCTTGTTGAAGATGTCGACGTATGATTGTATGCATGTTCGTGAATAACTAATATACTATAGAGTTCAAAATAAATAAAGTACAAAAACTAAAAAGATGATTCAAGTCGAAATATAATTTAATTGACAAACACATCACAAACCTCAATAAAGTGATTAAGTGGCTGGTTGAAGATGTCGACGTATGATTATATGCATTTTCATGAACAACTAAAATAGAGTTCAAAATAAATAAAGTACAAAAACTAAAAAGATGATTCAAGTCGAAATATAATTTAATTGACAAACCTCAATAAAGTGATTAAGTGGCTGGTTGAAGATGATTGTATGCATGATTGATGAACGTATGATTGTATGCATGTTCATGAATAACTTATATATTATAGAGTTCAAAATAAATAAATTACAAAAACTAAAAAGATGATTCAAGTCGAAATATAATTTAATTGACAAACACATCACAAACCTCAATAAGGTGATTAAGTGGCTGGTTGAAGATGTCTACGTTTGATTGTATGCATGTTCATGAACAACTAATATAGAGTTCAAAATAAATCAAGTACAAAAACTAAAAAGATGATTCAAGTCGAAATATAATTTAATTGACAAACCTCAATAAAGTGATTAAGTGGCTGGTTGAAGATGTTGACGTATGATTGTATGCATGTTCATGAACAACTAATATAGAGTTCAAAACAAATAAAGTACAAAAACTAAAAAGATGATTCAAGTCGAAATATAATTTAATTGACAAACACATCACAAACCTCAATAAGGTGATTAAGTGGCTGGTTGAAGATGTCGTATTATAAACAAAAAAAAACTAGTTGTGTATCACTGATAAACAGTGAAATATTTCGATCGTTTCGACTGACGGTTAAAAACTGTGAGAATATAAGAAGTTTAATAATAAATCCGCCTTAACTGAATTATGGCCCAATTAAATAAAAAAATAAAAAGATGCTCGCTCTCACAAGGTAATGTGGCGCATTGCAAAACATTGAAAAATGGCTAAAAATATAGATCTCAAGTTAACCTAAATAAAAATGTTGCACGTCTTGTAACAAATTAATTAATATACGAGTTTATGGCTACCCTTTTTTTTTTTTTTTTTGCAAATCATTTTTTGTTAATCACGTTTGTTGAATGTGATTTTATCGCGTGGTATAATTAGAATTCAAATTAGTTTCCCTAATAATACGAAATAATTAAAGTAATTATGTATAAGCGATTATTAAATTTTGTATTTTAAATAATGAAGAATGTATGGTAAAACTATGTATGATTGAAAAAGTAATCAAGACGTTATGATTGAACGCGGATCGATAGAATATTTAGTTATTAAGATGAAGAAAGGAAAATTTGTGCATGAAGAAAGAATAATTCGCAATTAACATCACGACATGTCTCTATTGGGATAGGCAGATACAACAAATGTCCACTTAACTCTATCCTGCGACATATTTCCTTTCTAGCTAACCTTCTTTGCCAGTTCCAATCTTTCATTGTTCACCTACTCGTATATTTAAAGCCTTTTTTCCTTTCACTTTTCTATCAAAATGACTTTGGATTTCGCAACATTAATTCTCAAATAATGATTAGGGATTAATGTGAACTTTAAGCTGACAACTTGACAACTGACAACAACAACTGATGGTTTGTGCATGTAGAATGAATAAATGAACTAAGACTAATAACACATTTATATAGTGCATCTATGAGTGGTAAGCGTGGTAGAAGGATACCAAAGAAAGTATGGTCATAGTCAAGTGAATGATATTTTGAAAGAAGAAATAAAAAGTCAGAGTAATCGTAGAGTTTATACGAGAAGGTGTATGTATGTTGAAAAGGACAAAATATTTTGTTGCGAAAGGAGTGTTTGGCACTCTCTACTTGCCCCGACAGGGAAACTGCGTGGTGGTATGTATATTTGTTATTTTCAGTTATAATTGAGTGATATTCATAGTGTCATAAAAAAAGTTATGAAAAAAGGTGAATGTTTATCAGCATGAGAGGTTTATTTAAATAGTTTTGTCAACAGACTTTTATGAATGCCTGGAAGAATAATATTCCGGCAGGAGTGCTCCGACAGGAGGTGGGTAATTTTATTCAGAAAACGTGAACTTGCAGAAAATCAATAATTTGTCCTTCACGGGACACGGCACCTTGATACAACTTACATAAACAAGGTAACACGAAGAATAAATCGTTGGCAATTGTGATTTTTATACTAATTTATAATATTAATAAAGCTTAAAAATACAGATATAACCCCAATTATATACAAAGCTTTAAGATAATTACATACAGAAATAAGAATACAAATAAAAAAAAACAAAAAATATTTGTTTAGCCGAAACAACTTACTCCCATTACTAAGAAAGCTCAAAATACTTTAATGAAAAACATTTTCGGAAATGTTGAAGATGTCGATATCCAAGTCCGTAGTCAAAAGGTATATATCCCATAATACAAAGGAACGAATTTGGCAGGTTAGGTCTATTTATTACCAGTTTAAATTGCGCAAAATTTCTGTGTATCAAATTTTTGTCAAGATCATAAAACCATATCAGAAATCGTTTCTCAATATTCTTTTTAACGTTTCAGTTTCAATATTTTTCTAATTAATATTTACATTTCTCTAAAATAATCGATCAGAGCGTGTGACAATAGTTAAGAAAATGTTTTGAGTTGAAATTTTTCTGAAATAAAAACAAATATTTTAAACTTTCATTATGTCCATGTTCTATTATTCGAAATAACATATAAGTACCTTAGTTTCTTTCGAGAGATGAAATAACACACTGATGACCAGTTACCAGTAGGCATCCTCAATACGTGACCCACCCACCTTCAACGTCTCAACCATATTTATGTGGTTATTAGCACGTGTTGCGTCCGAAAACGAACCGTATCTTTAGTCACGTGGTCGTATCAGCATCCGAGGCATTTGTTCTCGAAACCGATAAGTTTTCTGTTTTGAACCTTAATAACATTACAAGATACGGAATCGTATAGCATGATAGGCAAATTTCATATGCTGCTGACCATATTCATTCGATCTTGAAAAAAAAAGTTCAATAGGTTTGTAGGTATGATATTCGCGGTTATTATTAAGACTTTCGGAGGGATAGTGAAGTTATTCATCTGAAGATGACATAAAGAAATTAAGCCTTTTCGAAACTTCGGTATAAACTGCGAAAACCTTATGATATAGATTTGTATAGAAATGTTTGAGGTTAATATTAAGCTGTTGTTAATTATTATTTAAAGTTAAGGCATTAAAATTATGGAGGTTAAAAGACATTGTAATTTGTTTTATCAAACACTGTTTACTCCACTTTATGGAACGGTATAACCCTACCAGTTTCAAGGCTTTCACCTCATCATCAGGGGAACCTTGTTTGTGTTCCTCCGATGATGAGGTAAAATCCTTGAAACCGGTAGGGTTATACCGTTACATAAAGTGGAATAAACTTTGGTTAATTGTTTGAAATATATGGTATACACACTGAAATATACACGGAGTCGTTGTTTGAAATATACGACTTAACTTTTAGATATTAAACTATGGAGGATGTATTTATGGTTAAAAAGCTTTGTGATCTTGAATAGAACATGGAATTTGGAGCTTCGATTTAGATTTGTGATGAGCCACAACCTTTTTTCGCATTGGAATATCTACTTTACAGCGCTAGCTTTATTTTTTGTGTACTTTTTATGGGCGTTTATGGTGATAGATCAAAATGATAAACTTTACATTGATGATTAATTAAACCTGATCATCAATGATCAGTGAAAGAAATGAAGATTAGAAAGAAAGTTGATGGAAAAACACACTGTGACACTGAAAGGAGATGTCATGTTTTTACAACTTTGTAGTGATGTTGCAAAACAGTTTCACTACATAGTATCTCACTAGATAACAGGAGTCTCGGGTTGAGTTGCTTTAGTATACTCAAAATATCAACTACGGATGCGGTAACCAAATGTGCCGATTTTGCTCATGTGAATAGAACAACGAGATCCTATGAAGTGGACGTCACTTGAGGCTAGTATATTCTCCTTCATATACTCGTAGTTCACGGCCATTATTCAGGAAGAAATCATGGTTTTTAAGTTGCTTTTTGAAATACTTACAGAGTTTAAAAGCATGGTTAGATGAAGATGAAGTAAACATAAAGAGTGGTGAACTGGAAAAGTCAAAAGGCAATATCTGCTAGAGCTTAGTGTTAAATTGTGAATATTTTTTAAGTATTAGAGATTACCTACGATAGGCGGGAATAACGACCCTCTGTAACGTCGGTGAACGGACTACACGCCTTTCTTGTGTTTGCTTTCATTCGCTCTGATTTCATATAAATTGCATTCAGCCACAGCACAATCCACTCGTCCCAAAAAACAAACGATTTTAACTGGTTGTGTGTTTCGGTTAAATTTCGAAATCATATCGTATTTGCAAAGATGAAGTTCTAGTCTATGTTCCGTGCCTCAGCAGAAACCGTGCGGTGAACCGATCTTAATTGCAGGGCTGCTTCAGGATATAATTTTCTAGAAAGAGGATAGTTTAAAAGTGTTTCACTCAATTGTGTTAAGTTCACGAGAATACCCGAGAGTTACAAGTTCAATTATCGTTGGTCCCCAATTTATTTTAAAAAGCGTTTCAAGTACTCGTAGACTGCAGATCCAAATAGCTAAGTTAGACTATGGTCTATTATTAGAAATAATGAGTACTGTAACCTTGTTAGACATAGCAAAAGTATTTGACATCACAACATTATACATATAAGGGTGTCAGTTCGTATTTCGAAAGTCCGGAATTAAGTCAGCTTGCCATGTTACACGTTCCTTGAACCACTTGGCAAAATGTTTTGTTCAATATTAAAGTGGTCACAACAAATTATTTGTGCAATTTTTTTGGCATAGACTAAGCAATCAGCATGTGCATTGCATGGATTTTCATGTGACTTGGAATACTAACAGGAGTAATTTGAAAAAGTTGTTCTTGTTGAGAAGAATTGATTAATTGTATGAGTTTGCTTTGTTGTATTGGATTCGTCTTGTACTAGTTTTTCCCTATTATATCGCACTATTTACATGTCAATGTTAAATTATATATGTTATTATTTTTCAACCTTTTTTTAAAAAAAAAAAAAAAGGTAATTTATTCGTTGAAATAAAATGAAATCTTATTTTAACTTATGCTCTCTTTAACATATTTTTAGTTGGCTGGAACACAAAGCTACATGGTATCAACTCCTCCAGATTGAGCAACGAAATTGTTATACAGCACTGTTCAGAAAGAAACCTTCAGTTACGTGAATAAATGACTTAGAAGGACGATGGTCGTCAAGTAGTACGATCAGATCTTAGGACGGAACAGCAGCAGCCGATAACCACCATGATAAGGGTGCGATACTGGAGATGGTTAGGTCACGTATTAAGAATGCCGCTTACTATCTGCCCAAAATCGGTTTTATCGTTTACTTGATTTGAAAAATAAGATACTCATGTTATTCATCAGTGTTATGATACGGAGATTGGACCGATCTGGATCTTCGTGTTCCTGATGGAATGACTGTTACGAATGTCTTCAAGATCTCACAAACAACTGTAAAAATTTGTTTAAAAATGAAGAACTTTCCATTTTGCTTCCTTTAAAAGACACTAAAACTCGGCTTGGCTAATAGAAAATTTTGGCCTTTGTCAACTAATTAATTGATTTTGTGTCATGTGTATATTTTCTTTCAACGTAATAAAACATTATAACCTGCATTTGTTAGTTAGAGATAAAAAAGAATGTATACTACTTTAATAAATTTGTGTGGTTTTCTTGATTTTTCTTTCGACACATTTGAAATCCTCTCAGTTGATGCTATTTCACTTTTTTCCAATAACTACGATCTTCATAGTTGGCAAGTTTTACAATCCGGGAGAAATGGGTTCGATTCCTACTAGAACTCATTTCACTTAAGGCTTCTTTAACCTCTTCAGACTTGAATTAATTCTAAGGTATTAGAAAAATATTCTCGTTTGTGAGTGTATTATTTAAATTAAATCCAACATTATGTAATTTTACTTTAGATAGATGGCACCCATAACGTTCAAAGTCGATAATATATGTTAGTATCATATACTTCATTTGTCATCATTGGGAATAGAAATGTTATTTAAAAAGTACATATGTACTCTATGCCAATTGTAATGGACACCAGGTCTGGAAATGTTAACATATTTCGTGTTAGTTAGATGAGATTGCAACATAGCGATACACCTGCCAGATTGTATTGTATATAAAAAAAGTATTTTGCAATACATTTTGTTTAAAATTATTTTTCGTTTTCCAGTTACCTTTAAATTTTCAAACTTTTATCTGGTTGATATAAATAGATTAACATCAAGTAATACCGTAACTTTAATATACTTGGTGCACTGAAGGATAAATTAATTAAAAGTAAGAGTGCTAGAAAGGGACAGTTTTTTTTTTCAGAACCGTATTTAAAAATGCTAGATTTTCTTTCATTAAAAATCCGAGATGGGAATATTACAAACCGCCACAGGAAAATCTCTCAAGAGTCAGAAACTCTCACATCCGATAGACCTGCAACACCGAGGCCAGATTAAGATGTGTGAAGATATAGTGTGGATAGGACATGTGGATAGGATGAACAAAATTAAATCTTATACATAGTGGAGACATGCAATCCTCACAGGAAATCGCATACTAGGAAGACCACCTAAAAGATGAAGAGACTGCTGATGTTCTACCTTCCAGGAATGATTTTCGTTACAGAACGGATTCAAGTTTTTTTTTCGTTTCTCCAGTAAAATTATTCAATACTGTTTAGGATGTTTTTTCCTGAATGGTTTTCCAGTGTGTATCGAAAGCACAGGTCCGGACCGGGGAGTCAGCCCTGACGAGGGTGAGGGCCGAGGGCCGGCTGGGGCGCGAGGCGGCAGATTTATTGGATATTTTGTCCCATACCGCGTGACGGGGGACCGGACTGAGCTATAAATTAAAACATACCACGGCGCTGGCCGCTTGATATCTGCTGAAGATAACACGGGATGTTCAAAATCAAACGCACGTCTGTAATTTATTGTATAATTTGCCCGACACGACCGTGAGCCTGTTGCTAGAAAGATGGAATCATATTGAAAAATGAGCAAGAATTGCCATACGATTTCAAATGTTAACAACATAAACAAAATGAAATATCATTATGCCTAATTATCATGTTATTATATTTTGTTGATGGCCCTGTGTCGTGGAAATAATCTGTTTTTAAGAGTAAGATATATGAGTGGCGTATGCAGCTTAAGGAAACACCTGCATACAACCATTTTTGAGAGGTCTTATCAAAATATATGATCATATATATGAATACTACACGTATATGATAGACTTCACAACACCTAAAGTTAATTGTGTTACTATCATATTTTGGAACAACTAAACAGATTTTCTCTTTCCTAGGTAAGATTTCTGTTGGTTTCTTACCAAACATATTTTTAAAAACATTTACAGATTTGGAGAAGTACCTAATCGAATGACTGCAGCCATTACCTTCCCAATCCTTACTCTCAACTTATATATATTTATTTTATTAATATTTTTAATCTGTCAAAAATGTCTGAATTAGAACATTTTTGAACACCCTTGTCTTGGAGAGTCTGCGCTCTAAACGGCGCTTTATAAATTGCCTATTATTATTATCATATTTGTCATCATCACTATCACGTTGTACCCTTATTGCGGATGCAATGAGAACATATTTAAGTAAATTGACAGTTTAAGATTGCTCTCGCATCGCTATATCAACAGTAATCTTTAAATGTATGAAGTAACTCAATCGCTACTATTTGTTAATACTACCAGAGAAATTGATTTACGAAGACATCTGTCTTCTAGCCCGAGGATTGTGGATTCAGCTGCCGTTGGTACCTACTCAGACTTTTGTGAAAAGTTTTCTAGTTTGGATTTCATTTAATGCTTCAGTACTGGAAGATATTTCCACATGGCAATACATTCGCTGTAGACAACAGAAGTGTTATGCATACAGTCACACAAGAAATCTCTTCGGAAGTTTTAGGATAGTTGTAGCCCATAACGTTGTGGCGGTCGCCCACTCGAAATACTGTGGGCATTCATACATACGGTCAATGACCGATGAGATGACCTTCGCACTCCTCGACAATCTAAATAAGCAAGTCCGAAGTTCACCCGCCGGCCATTCATCCCATAGCCGAGCGGACCGCACTCCATACTAGAGAGAGAACGCACCACGCTGTCTCGCCGGTTCCGTAAATATTGTAGATTGTTACCTACATACAACAATTAATCGGTTTACATTCACAGAAGCGAGACGTAGGCATATCGCGAGCGCGTTCTCGCGCACATTCTAAGAAAATATAAATACCTACGTTACTAATAAAATTCCACTCTCTTTCCGCATTGCGATCTAACGTGTTTTATTATTTATCAACAAATCATCATCATCTCTATCCTATCAAGGACAGATCTGCTAAAACGTAAACGGTAGTCATCGGTGTCCAGTTAGCATTCACGCTTACCAAGCGGGTAGACTCAGGTTTTATTCCTGGCTGGTTAACATTCAGAATAGTTTTACTTTTAGACTATATTACTACTAAATTTCTATTCAGCTTTTCCTTGGGTTGTATAATTTTACGGTAGTATAAGTAGGAAAAAAATAATTGTTCGAATGTAAGAGATATACTCGAAATTTACTCATAGTCACTATTGTCCTTAACTGTCCTACCGCCTCTTATCTTGCTTAAAATATTCAGTCTTTTCCAACCATTGACTTGCGTTACTTTCAAGCAAATATTGTTTATTGAGTTTTTCAGTTCATCGTTCTCTTCTTTTACGTCGTCGTTTAATTTCCATGCAGGGAGACTCTGTAACCAGTTACCAACTAATATCAGATTTACTACGTCATTGTCATGTTTCCAAAAACGATTGATTAATCTTAATTTCAAAATAGTAATGTGACGTATTTAATTCCCAATTGATATTTTCTCTCTAACATCCCTTCCTTTTCCCTTTAATTGATGATTTCTTCCCTTTGATTGTTATTTGTATTGTTCCTGATTTTTGTACAAATAAATAATAATTTTAATGACCATATCATTTTATTTAATGACTATATAATTTTAAATTGCGTCTGATTGGTTGGAAGAGATTTCTGCCTGATGAAATTACCATGAATTTGTTATACAATAAAGTGTTAACTAACACATATACATCACCTATTTATATTTTTCAGTCACCAATACGATTATTTATTCAATTTAAATATGACCATAAAGAATCTACAGAAAACTAATAGGTAATCCGGAAAGTAATTCCTTATTTTAAGGCCCAATTCACAGCGGTTCACGTCACCAAGCTTTACCAAATGGATTTGAAAGGTGGTTTTTGAATATTTTCAGCATTTTATCAATTTCTATTATATACTGTATTCTCGATCAAAGTCTTGATTTGGACGTCATCAGTGGTAAATGACCCGTCAGAGTGGACACCATATTTTAGTGTCGTATCACCATTACGGAATTTTCAAACCATATTTGACATACATGATCACTAATTGCATTGTCACAACAGTGGCTAGCCTGGAAGCCTCATTGATTCACTTAAAAAATAAATAAAACAAAAAAGAAAGGCATATTTAACGACACCTATAAGGATACCTATAAATGGAGCAAAGTCCTATTTATAAAAAAACCATACGAAATAATAAAAAAAAACTCAAGTCACGTAAAGCCAGCTTTTTACACTAATTTTAATCTCCGGAAACTCTTATTTAACGGGAAAGGCAAAAATGGAATACTTAGTATCAGTGGCGTGTATAAACTTTTATGTGCTGACTGATAATTTCTACATAGGAAAGAAGGGAAGATCATTTAAAAAGAGATTTCGTGAACACAAATCCTCTAATTTATTCTGAAATGGCTAATCATTGTCACCGTGAAAATCATACATTTTCTATCGATGATGCCAAACTCTTACATATCAGAAGTAACGGAAATAAATTGGACAGATTAGAGACCCTAAAAACTTCTAAGTCAGTGCATCGGGCTGAACATTAGGCAAACACATATATTCCAAGAATCTCGCCGCTGCTCGCTGAGGTTGTCTCTTCCCTCTCTCCACCCACAGTCCCTAACCCGAATGTTTACCGTTAGAAGCGTATATGTCGGTATCAGTTCGAACATAATTCAGTCTTGTTTGTGCTCCCCTGATGAGGAGGTGAAAGCCTTGAAACCGGTAAGGTTATACCGTTACATGAAGAAAGAACTTCTTGTTTTAGTATTTTAATTGGGCAAACAATTACTGAAAATGCACTAGACTAACCTTTCATATCAATAAATATTCAGCATATTTGGAATGATGTTAGTAATGGAAATTTTATCCTAACGACATTTATCCGAGAAATACGAAACTACTTTCCGGATAACCCAATAGCATGAAAGATAAACTAAAATGTAACGGATATGAAACATTTATTTTGATTTCAAACGTATTCTTGGAAAAGATAACAAGTTATTTACATTCGTCCATAATTACAAGCTCGAGATGAGGAAAAAAAATGTATCCGAGCTTGAAAGACGCGAAAATACGGAGAAAACGAGTGTCATTTTATTTAATAACATCAATCAAAAGCGAAAAGTCTCGAGTTGATATCTGAGAAATAATTGAAAAGGGAAGAAGAGGCATGACGAAAAAGTTGACTTATTATTATTTAAGAAATTTAATTTCCTTCAATTTTAAAAAGCAAATCAAAATTATGAGTTCGTTGTCAATATTGTTTCATTTCCCGTGTCACGTTACAAAATATAATTTAAAACGAAATATCTCAAAAGTTTCCATCTAGCTCTGTTTATCTTGATTAAATTAAATTAAATTTATTTTGGAACCACCTTCACTCAGTCTCCCTTTTATCTCCGTACCGCCATTCTTTGTGCTTCTATAAAACACTTAAAGAAATATTTATTTGTTCACCAGTAGGAGCTTTGCTTGTTTATAAGGCTGTTAATTGATTTTACCTTTGTCGTCCTGTAAAAGCTCCACTCGATGGAACATCGGTTTTATTTGCGTCAATTAATGTTAATCCACGAGATACCGGCGCTTTTGGATGTCCTGCAGGAACTTTTGTATTTAAATAAATACGGAGATATTTAACAATATTGTAATTAAATATTTCCTGCTTGTTATTACGGAAATAAGAGAACCATTGATGTATTTAACCGTCTATTATTATGGAAATAAGAAAACCATCGC
Source organism: Odontocerum albicorne (assembly GCA_949825065.1). Classification (NCBI taxonomy): domain Eukaryota; kingdom Metazoa; phylum Arthropoda; class Insecta; order Trichoptera; family Odontoceridae; genus Odontocerum; species Odontocerum albicorne. The sequence continues at coordinate 11,326,318 of OX463854.1, read as the reverse complement.
CATTCGTCTTACTTCCGGTCGTCTAATCTGGAAGACTTTGAAACAAATAGACAGCCGATAAATACTTGTAGCGGTTCCGTTGGACGAAGTGTGACGTAAAATACAGGTATCTTGTTTATTTATTTGTTATTTATTTTTCTTGTGGGTGACTCTACGGTGGGGTTGCCTTAATTTTCTCTACCTCGAAGGGAGTCGTGTACTCTAAATATGATCAGATGCGGAGCAGGCTGCACTGCATGTGATATGCACAAATGGGATCTATCCGAGTCACCTTCCTGTGGGTGCGGAGAAATCTAGACCATGGACCACATCGTACACAGAAGTCCATCGTATGTATTCTCTGGAGGGGTGTAGGAGCTGTGCAACTTAACGCCGGATACTGTATCCTGGTTGGAGAAGACATACTGCGTGAAAGGAGCAACGCAGAAGAAGAATATTTTCTTTAAAAATATATATGTATTTTTTAATAATTTCAATCACGAATTTAAATTTTTATGAAATTTATTTGAATGTTTTAGTTTTTGATAAAAAATCTTTGAAAAAAATAAGATCTCATCTTAATTTTAAATGTACAAACAGTAAGTAGTCCTTAAAAAAACTCTAAATTTAATATTTTTTTACACGATAACGGAAGCAATAACGCCCGTATACACGAATTAATTTTATATTAAATTTATTGCGCACTTCAATTATTTATGATAAAATAATATTAATATTAAAAATTCCGTTTGTTTACATTTCAGATCGCGTTTGAAAGTGCTTCACTGATCGGATAATAACTAAAAAATTATTAAATGTGACAGAAATAATTGAGATACAGTGATTTTAAAAGCTTCAATAGTAGTGGTTGATTGCGTCTAACGAATTAAATTCAAGAGTGCTCTAAAATTGTAAAACTGATAATTAAGCATGAATTTTTACAATACATAACATGCTTTATTGACACGAAGTAACATAATAAATATAACTTGACAAATATTTTTATTGTGTTTATTCTAGTACCATCGGAGAGCGAGTAACTTAGCTTGGGATTTAAAATATCAATTTGCTTAATAAAAATAACACTCAGTTAATTATATGATAAAACGAAACAACATATATTAGTCCACTAAGTAACAAAGATACTACATCGGAGAAATCCCCCAAATTAAGAAGAGTATATCTACAATAGAAAGAAATAAAATATATCAGTACCAAGTAAACTATACACTTTCTCTCATACGTGCATTGAAAAGGTAGGGCAAGGGCTACCTTTATTTCTTTCAATTATAGCGCTACTCTCCTTATTTCGCCTTGCTGTCCCAGGAATTCGCAACATCTCCAAGAATGGGCATGGACAGCAAGGCGAACTAAAGCCTCTATTATCGAAGAACTGAGAATCACAAACAGATTGTCGAAAATATGTCTTCGACGAATCCTCCGATTCTTTAGGCGTATTGCACGTGGCTAAGGAGAAAGTGTGATAGGTTTGTGGTTATTGGAGGCGTGAAAGGACGACGTATAAGAGAAATTATCCCAATGTGTTGAACTGATCAAGTGAGAGATGGTACAGGAGTACCCTCAACATTTATTTGCTCTTCAAACCGCGGAGTGCCTGGATGGATGGAGAAGAGTCGTCAGAGACTTCCATGGGAATCATGATGCTCAATCATGAGCTACAGGACAGGATGATGACTTCTAATTAGGGAGACAACTCAATGATAGATTTTAAACCAATGTGGTTTATATTTTTCTGTATATTAGTAAAAATGGACTCAAAGTCATATTTTTTTAATGTTGGCAAATGTGTGTGAAAGCTCCTTTTATTTTATATTTATTTTATTTATTAAGACTTTATTTTACGAACATGCATCGATGAGTGTATGAGTGTGCTCACTTAGTTACTGCGGCGAATTTATTGTCAGGGGGCAATCACTTTTAATAATCCTTAGATATAAACTAGACCCTTACTGAAATAATGCGTATCAACGGAAATTGAATTCCGTTGTTAAAAAAACAGGCGACTTATCAACTAGGTCACGGAGGTCATTTATCATTAGATACTTATAGTATTTTAACACCCGAAAAATAAACAACTTGAAAAATAAAACATAGTGTAAAGCAAAAATATATTATATAAATTTTACAAAATTTTAAATGACTTTTCTAACGCAATTTGATTAGCCTTAAAGATCTTTGAATTATTTTTTCCAATAATTTCTTCACAAATATTTTCCAGTATTATCTGATAAATTCAAATATTCTTGAAAAATTACATTTCGTATGTATTTAATTTGTTTAGATAATTTAGTGGATTGGTCTTCATTATCAACATCACCCTTTCGCCATGACCCTATTGGAATAGGCAGAGAACGTATAATTCAACCCTGGCACATATAGTATATTTTGCTTCCGTCATGCCCCATAACCTCTGTGGTCTACTTAGTAGCAAAACGCCTATGTCCCAACCCGGTGATTGCGAGATTGGTTCCCGTTGAATCAATTTTTTTTAAAAAGTCTGATTTTCACTTAAGGCTGTTTTAAAACCTTTTTGGTAGGTTGAAAGATATTGACACATGAAAAAAAGCCAGATTATATTATAAACAACGGAAGTTTAATGCAATATAACACTATTTTATTATACAGTTTTTTCATTGATTCATATTTAAGAATTTTATTAATTTGATCATGCCACGTATTTCTAGGACTTTCCAAAGTTCTCGCACCTTTAATGCTACTCATACTCATATTTTTGTAAATCTTTCATCAATCATTTCTTCAACCTTATCAGTGATCTTTTCTTCATCTCAAGCACAGCATCGTATTTTAATCTGCATCATATTTTAATTCCTCAATCTTTATTCTGTCATACATTGTTTTACCACACATTGTACGCAACTCTCATTTTTATTTTTTTCACTATATATATTTACAAATTTATAAAAGGGGTTTTATATAACAATAAAACATTAAAAGAAAAAAATGATGGAATTAAATAATAATTCTTATGATTTGCTATTTGTACCTGTCTGAATCAAAGCGATTTTTCTAGTATTCCCAATGACGCCTCATTTCCAGATAATTCCAGGCCTGGAGGGCTTCTTAAGAGATTATCCTGCTCTCCCTGGAGACTGGAGACTTGGATAAATCTCACAAAAAGTTTTGTTTGGATTAAGCTGATTCATAAATAGCCGTTTCTTAGTATGATTGGATAATAAAATTGATAAAAAAACTGCTTGCGTCATGTTTAAAACAAATATAAATCTTTCTTTGAATGGATACATTTTTATTTTTCTTAAAGAATATTTACACGACATTTGTTCAAATAGTTCAGGCGTAACTTTGTGGAAATCTAACACGTTTTTTAAATATAATTTTGCCTTCAAGGCAATAATAGCACTAGACATTTTTTTTAAATAACCCATGCGTCGTTTTGAGAAAATCTCAAACAGATCATTTTATTTATTTTTTGCCTCCGAAGTTGTAATAGCACTAGACATTGGGTGTAATAGTTCAGGCATCGTTTGAACTTGAAAACTGCTGAATTTTTTTGTTTAGAATAATTTGGGGGGGGGGGGAGGGGGCTGGTTTTAAATTTATTTAAAACTAGAATACAAGTTTCAATGTTCTGAGAATGTATAAATTAGTCTCAAGTGTTGCACTTTATGTTGAGTAGTGGTGGGGTTCTTATTATCTATAGAAAATGCTGAATTCTTAATCTTTATGTATCATATATGTATGTTATATACACATACATACTATCATTCAAATTCCTTGTTGGAATAGGCAGATGGTACACAGCGCCATACTCTCCTATCTCGACACACATATTCGGCCTCTTCTTCTACATTCATACACCTTTTTATACAACTTCTAAGATTTCTCTAAGTTTCTATGTTTCTTTCTTTCGGAATACCATTTACTGGACCCAACCATATTTTTTTGGTCTTCCTTTCACACGCCTTCTACTCACATTTGCATTATATATCTGTTTTAGTAGTCTTTCTGAATTCAATCCTACCAAATGTCCAAACCATTTCAACATATTATTCTTCATCTCTTTTAATATATCAGGCTTAAGTTCACATTCATGCTTAATAATTTTATCACGTGTTCTGTCATACATTGTCATTTCATGATATCTTCTCCATGTACGCATTTCTACAGCATTTATTTGGCTCCTCTCAGTCTTACCTATATTAGTGTGGATACTTACTTTTGATTTCTTAAACATATAAAGTATAGGTCTTTTCGTTTTCAAGAGTTTATTTTCTAGTCTTTTTTGCAGTGATGAAAATATCATATTAAATTGACACATAGACATATTATGATAAACTGGATAACTTAAAAAAAGCAATTTCAAGTTAGTGGGCTAACAGATCTATAGTACATATGCATACAAAATACACAAGATAGGGGAAGAAGAATATATTTTTGTATGACTGAAATGTACCCTATTAACGTATTGCTTTTATTATTCCAATAACATTCCTTATTATGTAAAAAATAATGTATAAATAAATAAATAAATAAATAAAGGTAAGGTGGCCACTACCGTAAATCTCAAACAGGGATTTATTTTATTTCATCGTATCTTAATTTCAATCTCTGTAAGTATTTACTGTCGACGATCGTGTGTTAAGATCCGAAACATTGACTAGTAGCATTTTTACATTAAAATATTTTATTTCCCTTGACAAACACTCCAGGCATTCCAATTAAAAAAAAAACCTTAACGAGAATTACAAAATCAACGATCTTATTTATAAGTATGTTAACACGAAATTTATTTTAATTTCTTATCACTTAAAAATGTTGATTTACTAATTTTATTTTAAATTTACAACTCACAGAAAATGTCACTTTTGGGTTATAATAAAAAAAAATAAGATTAACTTTATTGTCAAGCAAACAGGTTTGTACAATGACAAAAACCAACTATTTGAAACTTAGCAGAAAAAAACAATTAGATTATTACTTGTTAAAATAATGTTATATACATACGAGTATAAATAAATAACAAGGTGGTTCTTTTGCAGGGCGAAACCGATAAGTGAGAAGTTTTTCGTATGTCTCGTGAGTAATTGAATAACATGTGAATGTGTAGCGTTTGATGAGTTGTTGGACATGTGTAGCGTTTGATTGAGTTAGTGGGTATTATTTTGATGTGGTTATTGAAATTATGATACGGTTGAAATTGTGAATGTGATAGCCTGAGATTTAAGCACGTGTAATGATGTAAATGTAGAGTTTGAAAGTTTAAGGGACTGTTTTAATATTTAGAACTACTATTATATATTTTTGGTGATTAAGAAATAAGCAGCTGGACAAATTACAGCGTCTTCAAAATGTGTGTCTAAGATTTATTTTCAACCTACTTAAGTACGATCATATAGCTTCATACCAGAAGGCATTGAACTTGTTGAATGTTAGAAATAGACGCCAAATTCACATACTGTCTCTATTGTATAATATCCTTAACTGTCCCGCCACAGCCTCTTATCTCGCCGAGAATTAATATAAGACTCGCTCCGTCCTTGGCATGCTTTAAGAAGCGACTGAAAAACCTCTTAATTTCTAGTCAGTAATATAACGTGTTTCATTCCTGATTTTTCTTTTCCTTTCCTCTCCACCATCCCTTCCTTTCCTTTTGACTGATGATATCTCACTTTATATGAAAAGGAATGTTCGGGTGACTGTTCGTCTTTGTGATGTTCGTGGGCATGTGCTCACGTATATGTTTATGGATTTCGTGGGGATGGATAGTCATTTGAATGATTTATGTGACCACGTAACTTGCTTCATTTACTTTTGTCTGGTTGGTTGGAAGAGATTGCCGTCTGGCAATAAGCCCGACAGATTGTATTTGCAATAAAAGTGTTAAATAAATAAATGAGCGGTTATGTACCGAAGATACATAAAAATAACCCGCTATCTCGATAAGGGCATATTGGACAACATAGTGCCCTTTCCTGGTCCACAACGAGGGGTAAAGAAAGATTTCTATGAAGCTAAATATAATTTATAAAAGCGTTTGGCTTAGGAAGCCTAGTTTGATGGACATGCCGGTAATCGATGTCAAATAAACTCATACACGTCACTTCCTACGGTCGCTTTTACACAGCGGACAGAACAAATACATAAATTGTCCTCCAAAAACTGCTCTGCTTACCCTGTCTTCGATTGCATAAGGGCGTATGTGGGAAGCTTTTATCTTTGATATAATCAATGAGGAGTACACTGTGTAAGGAAACACGAAATGTTTTTCTTTTCCTTAACGTGATAGATTAAAAGAAATGTTACTTAGAGAATCAATATTTATACAAGACGCACGAGATTAGTTCCGATAGATTAATGTCGTCTTATCCATATCTGAAAGCTATATACTATTAACTAGTGACTATTTTAGCGTCAAGTTTCTAAAATAAATTGATATGTTAGCTGTAATAAATGAGTTTATCTTCTTTAAATATGTTGTTGTTGTTGGTAATTATCATCTAATAATAACTTTTAAAAATTGAGATTTGTTGTTACTTATCATCTACTGACACTTTTAATAACAAATTACAAATTACTGCACCTGATTATCCAAGCCAAAATAGAGGGTCGATGAGGTGTTGGTAGGAGGTAAATCTCCTGGCTCCGCAATATACGTGATTGGACTGGTATGGGGATCTTTTTTGGGCTGCCGGGGACAAAGATGCCTACTCTCAGGTGATATTCAACATTGGGGGGACCTGACATGACACTGGGAAGAAGAAGAAGACACTTTTAAAAAATAAAATTTGTTGATAATTATTATCTACTGACTCTTTAGAAAAAATAAGATTTGCAGATCCAAATATTTGTCAAGTCTATAACTATCATACTCGTATATGCAAATTTATTAAGTACTTATATTATAATTTATGAACTTACTTAATTTTATTTTCCTATATGTCATTTTATTTCTTTTTTTTATAATCTTAATACATGATTTCTTAGAAATAATTAACACCTACATACTACTTATAACCAGATAACAATTCTTAGAACAATTTTTTTAGCAAGAACAAGTCCACTCGTTCAGGCTACTTGTATTCCATCACATTCACTCTCGCAACTCGCTTGGTCGTCCCAGCTAATACTGTAGGTGGACTAGTCAGACAACAGATGATGCTTCGGGATCCAGTGCTTATAATGGAAAAGTAGGTCGGATTTACTCTCGTAAGCCCCAGGGCAGCGATTAAGGGATTGCTGTGATTTTGTTGGGTTTTATGGAAGTTCACGGTCCAAGCTAAAATGATAATTATCATTGAAAACTAAGATTTGTTGGTCAGCAACTGACACTTTTGAAAAATAAGATTTCTTGGTAATTATCCTATACTGACTCTTTAAAAAAATAAGATTTGCTTGTATTGATTCATTATAAATCTAGCATTTTTATACGAAAAATTGGTTTTTTGTTAGTCAAAAGTAAAAAAAAACATTCAAGCTTGAAAACATTGACGCAAAATATTCAAATTTCGCAAAATTCGAAGTTTGGGACGAAAAACACGAAAACACGTGGAACAAATAATAATGCTGACGTGATTTTGTACATATCTTCGTAAACTTGGACGTCAATGTCAGTTTTTCGAGTAAAAAGTATGAAATTTCAGTATATTACTAAGAAATATTCATATACGTTTAGCTGGTTTTGACGTTTTATATACCAATTGAGGTCAATGCGTTTTCGTACAAAAATGCTAGATTTATAATGAATCAAGACAAAATAAACGCACTGACATTAATTGGTGTACACTCGTAAAACGTCAAAACCTGTTAAATGTGTATGAACATTTCATAGTTATACGAGTATACTGAAATTTCATACTTTTATCTCGAAAAACTGCCATTGACGTCCAAGTTTACGAATATATGTACAAAATCATGACAGGATTATTATTTGTTAAACGTGTTTTTCGTCATAAATCTCTATTTTTTCGAAATTTCAATATTTTCTTATTATATCTCTGGTCAGGACACTCAAACCTCATTAAGTCAAATGTTTATTTATTATTTAAAGCATTCGAAAAAAAGTCTTACGAGTTAGTTGAAAGTGAATTTACATCATGCTATAAAGATTTTTATACTTTAATTTAAAGAGTGTAATAATACTTTTTCATTAATTTTTGAGATAGTAACAGTACACGTTTACAATAACTCAATATCCGTTTGAGAGTATGCAAAGAGGACAGATCTCCTCACGTTTCTCTCCTCGCAAAAGTTTTTAGTTATTAGGGTATTCCTGAAGTAGTTCATAATATTTTATAGTATTAAAATCAATATTTTTTATTGGTTTAGTTGATAACATATTGTTTTTTGTCATTTGAATGTATTTATTTTGTTATCTCTCCAGTAATATTATAATTGCGTAATACGAGTATAACGTTATTTGAACGTATTTATTTTGTTATCGCTACAGTTATATTATAATTGCGTAATATTATATTATTTGAATGTATTTATTTTGTTATTGCTACAGTTATATTATAATTGCGTAATATTAAATTCATTGGATAACGTTCGTTTTGTCGAGTAATATCAATTAGATCAATCTTTTACTACGTAAAATGTAACAATCTTTAGCATTTATGATCGGCTTGGTGAGTCTGTCTTCCCATTTGGAGGTTGCTGGTTCAATTCTCGTTGGTGTCCAATTTTATTTAAGGGGTATCTGGTTTTCACATATAAAAAGTCTGCCTCAAAGTGTTGGCATGTGCAGCTTCAGGTTGAAAATAAAGACAACCCTTTTTGTTAATCTTTATCTTCATTTAATAGTTTTAATGAATGCTACACAAGAACACTATACTCCACCTAAATCCGAATGTACTCGTATTACTATCACATATCGGAAATCTCCAACGGTTTCTTTGTAGTTTTCCCTTAAAAAGTTTTCAGTGGTTATCTTACCAAATATATTTTTCTAAATTTATGCAGATGCGGGGAAGTACCTAATCTATTGGCCGCAGCCACAACATATCTTTCCTTACACTAAACTGTTATTTTTCGTAATATTTATAATTTGTCAATAATAATGGGTTCAATTCCTAAGATAGAGCGCCTTGGAGGAGAGTTTGCTCTCAAAAAGGCGCTATAGCAATTGTTGTTACCATCTCCCTAAAACATGCTCCCTAGATAAATAAATTCTTCAACTTTCTCTTGTCTTTCATGTTATTACATACATTGTTAACACTTATGCTATAACTTTTTTCCATAACCATTTCCTTTGACTTCTTAATATGTAAATACTATTTAAAAATACACACTTTTGTGGATGAAAAGTGTTTTGGTTTTAAGTTTTAGATGAAAAGAAGTGTGTGAAAAATATAGAATGGTTATTTTTTTACTTATTTATTTTCTGAAGATTTCATATGCAGGTTTAACCCAATTACATACAAAACTTAAAGATATATCAACACTCACTTTTATTAAGCTTTCATATACAGATTTATTTATTTTATAAAGAGATTTTTTATTGGCCTTTCCGGTTCACCGCTCTTCTTTTTTTACGTCGTCCTTTACTGTCCATGCAGTGGGACTCTGGAATCAGTTACAAACCAATGTTAGACTCGCTCCTTCCTTGGCATGCTTTAAGAAGCGACTGAGAAAAGTCATAATTTCTAGTAAGGAATATAACGTGTTTCATTCCTGATTTTTTCTTTCCTCTCCGCCACCCCTTTCTTTTCCTTTTATTGATGATATCTCACTTTACGTGAAAAGGAATGTTCGGATGACTATCCGTCTTTTGAGGGGTTTGTGGATGTATGCTCACATATGTGTTCGTTAATTTCATGGGGATGGATAGTCATTTGAATGTGTTTTTGCGACCATGTAACTTGCTTCGTTTATCTAGCAATAAGCCCGCCAGATTGCATTTGCAATAAAAGTGTTAAATAAATAAATAAAAGTGTTCATACACAGGTTAAACCCAATTAAATCTATAAATGAAAATTAATAAATGAGTCATAATTGTTAAGCCGAACCATCTAACTCACATTGCCAAGACAGCTCAAAATTGCATAATTTGTTTGGTCAAACACTGTTTATTTCATTTTATATAACGGTATAATCCTACTGGTTTCAAAGTGTTTCGTCATCCTCAGGGTATCACAAACAAGAATTGTTTGATGAGGTTAAAACCTTGAAATCGTTCGGGTTATACCGTTATATAAAGCAGAATAAACAGTTTTTGACTTAACAAATTACAATGTCTTTAAACCTCCACAGTATTAATGCCTTAACTACAAATAATATAACATGCAATGTTGAAGATATCTGGGGTACTATCAAAAAGGACATCCTTAGTAACAAAGGATGATCACTTGGCATATTGGTTATACGTATTGCCACTCTAAATAGATCGATAATTAAGTACCTCTAATAGTTGTCAGGGAAACAAAATCACATATTTTCCACCATTGTTGGATTAGATGTTACTTCCATCAGCATCTCCAAGATATAAGAAAATACCCTAACACTTAGAAAGTAGTAATAATCTCAATATAACTCCAAGAAACCTTGTTCGAGTAGGATAGAGCCACGGGTAGAAACCGCAATCACATTAGTAGAGATATCACAAAAAAATAATTTGATAACTCTCCACCGCATTTATCTCTTATCTTTTCTTCGTTTTTTTTATTCACTAGAATACTTGATGTATTGGATTTTTGTAAAACGAAGTAAAGATGAAAATTTTAATAACGTATCCACACACGCGAATGAAATGAATTTGTTCAAAGGTACACTTGAACAAGATATTGGAAAAACGCTTGTCTGAGTGATAGATTGAAATCACTTAAATTTATTTAATGGAAATCCATATATCACAACTGAAACAGAATCAATAATAGGAAAAGGCGATAAGGCATCCAAAGGCGAAGACATTTGAGTAATTACCTTTTGTCTTAGATAAAACACCCCATACATTTCCATTCTTTCAACCGGCGCGAAATATGTCCCTCCCAGATAAAAGCATCGGGAAATTCTGCAAGGATGGAAATCTGATAAATGTTATTGCTTTTTGATGAATATATTTTGCAATTTGAACAAAAAAAATCATACTTTAAAAAAATAGAGGTCAAACTTGTTTATTTACTTTTCGATCTCTGCATTGTTCTGCGATACAATAAGCTATATGTTATCTTGTAATCTAGTTTGACTGTTAGCCATGATTTTGATGGAAGACGTTTCTACGCGTATTAGTTTATTATGTGCATGCTGTTATACTTAGGCAGATACACATTTTTTTTTCAAATCAAACCAAAATTCCGATGGCAAGGAGGTTTAACTTCCAAGACGATCGGTAGATTTAATCTGCTATAGCCTTCCCTTGAACAGTTTTATAACACTCTATTTTTGTATTGCTTAGTAGCACTATAAATATTTAAGATAAGTGGCATATAAGCTGCAGAAAAAACATTCAATTCAGATGTAAAATAAAATATTAGTAAAACTAGTATGAATGTGCCAGGAATCCAATCAGGGGCGTCCGCTTCTTTAACCACACCCGCCGGCAATTACATTATTCAGTGTTGAGAGAAGAGTTGTGAAAATTCTAAGATGCACATGTGTTATACAGTTTCCCAACCAACAGGTAAACATGGCTATATTATTTGCATTTTAAGAGGACAAATGAGATTCACAGTATGAACAATGAAGACGGTGACGGCGATGGTTAAGACGACTGTCTTCTAACTTAGGGGCTGCGAATTAAATTCCCGGTGAAACAATTTTTTTTCAAACGAAATCTTAAGATACCTTTCAGTTGGTAGGAAGAGATTGCTACTTGGCAATAACTTGTTGTATATAACGAAAGTGTAATAAATACAATTAAATAATAGTGTGCAATATTAAAATATTTTATCATATTTGCAAGTAAAACTTTAACCAACTGTTCCATCTGAAATATTTGACTTAATCCTGTATAAAAGTTCACAGGAGAAAGAGCAATCGATCTGTGAAGGGATGGGATGACATTGATTTCACCCCGATACATCATCCCTCCTGTCAGTGAGGGGTATTCACCCCCAAATATTTGACACACACTATATCGCAACTCATAAGCACTACACGGAATTCCTTTTGTACCCTATAATGAATATATCCAATGATAGTTTCCATTTGTGTAACCTAAAATATATACTCATACATTTTAAAATATAAAACGAGTTTTGTTCATTGTACGAAAGATAAATTTATATAAATATCTATCAAAATAATTATCTTTTCATTTCACTTATTAAATAGTTGGTTGGAGATGGTTTGGGCACTTGGATCAAATGAATAAACAAACACTATACGAAACAAATGTTAAGTGTAAATGTGTGTGGAAGGTGGTGTAAAAGAAGACACAGGAAATCATAGTTGAATCAAGTGTATTTTGAAAGAAAGAAATAAAGTCAGAGAAATCGTAGGTGTTGTATGAAAAATCCTAGAAATTCAAGTCGGTAGAAAAAATAAAGCATATTTCAATTTGGACATACCCACTTTTGAAAAACGCCCATTGAAAATCCGTAATTTTGATATAACACCGCATGGACATACCCAAGTTTGATTATTGTTGACAGTACGACTACGCTACGACTGATCGGTCATCTTGAATGATGGCGCTCTCTGATTGGTTTAAATATACATGTCTGACTTTGATAAAAACAACCTCGTGGGCATATCTGAGTTTGAAAAAAACTCTTATTTCCATCACCATTTTGCATTGATTTCACGAGGAGATATCTTATTTTGAAAAAATGAAGATTTATCCAGGACTACATAGGCTACATTTTGGTATATTTATCTCATAAATGTCATAATGTGGACATACCTGGGTTTGAAAAGCGTCGACACATATATTCTTTATACTCGTACAATAGTTACGGCTTTTACACTGTAGAGGTTTAAAGATGTTTTAATTTGTTTGATTAAACACTGTTTGGTTATATAAAATGGAATAAATAGCGTTTGACTTAACAAATTTAAAAAAAAAACGTGAAAAAGTTAACGAGGACGTGGAAACCAGTGTAAAAATCGAAAATCAAATTCGCAAACCTTGGAAAAGAAGACTGCTGTTTTACCAACTAGACCATTTAGGTCGAATATAAATTTTATTATATCCGTATACTCGTAATATTCCATCTTTCAGTAGCTTGTTATCCCAACACCACTTAGAAATTGATCTCTTTTATCACCTCAGATTATGTATCACCAGAACATAAACAAATCGTAAATCATCTATATGTTTTTATAACGGTCTATCGTAGTGATGTTTTTTCTGATCCCGAAGTGATAAAAATCTGGACAATAGAAGAGAGAAATGGGCCGTGTTTTTGTCTTTTTTATCTGAAGACACATTTGTCAGAAGAATCTAAGCCTATTAATCGTTCTGAAATTGGGAGGCATTGTGAAATTCGGAATACGACCATCATCATCACGGAAATGATATAAAACAATGTAACCATGTTTTTGAAAATTTAAAAAGGGATTTTATTACGTAATTAAATTTGGTACAAAATCTGCAAAGTTGAATGTTGATATTTCAATTTACATATTTTTAATATAAGTATATATATTATAGTATTCGCCAGAATATCACAACAATATTTAGAAATAGCAACTAACTTTGTGCTCTCCTTTATTAATATAAATTACCTAGTATAAACTAAACATTAAGGACAATACTTGGCCTCTGGAGTTGAGTAACCCTGCATCAACATGTGGAAGGTTTCGATTCTGCAAAGCAACTTGCATCTTGTTCTACAAGTGATCCCATGTGTTTTCTATATATCAAGATCTATCCATAAAATTCTCAAAAAATCTAATTCTTCTTGTTCTAACATATGTAAGCGTTGTTCCACTAAAAAACTAATCTATGTTCTTTACCACTGTAAAACAAGTCTTCGACAGTAACGTAAGTCTACTTGGTAAAATTTAGTAATATTTAGTGATATAACATACATATATTCAACTTAAATATAGATATTAATATTAAATAATTTTAAACAATGACTTATAATTTATTATTAGTACTGCTTTTTGTATCTCAATGTTAGTTTAAGACAAAGTTTTGTAATTTTTGTCAATAATTTTAAGTACTTGTATAACTTATCATATGTTCATTTGTATATAAAATACACTGTTGTGTCGTTAATTAAATAAATACATTTTTACATGGTAGAAAATGAGGATGAATCATAGAGTTCTGATCCGTAAATTGAAAGAGAGATGTAAGATCTGAGAATTAATATTGCGAAATCCAACGTCTTGCCGAAAGCAAAATGTGAAGGAAATATTAATGGCATATATCGGTGAATAATGAAAGATTGAATATTTTCTCAGATGGAAGAGTTATGAAGGATGTCGAATGGTGTTGAGCAATAGGAAATAAATATTTTCAAACCAATCAGTATCAAAATATGCTAAAATTATAGTTTATAACAGTATTTTAGTACCAACTTTGATGAATTCTTATAATCTGTTTGTAATTGCAAATGTTTATTCTTATTTTTGGTAATGTTTTCTTTTCTCTCTTTTATACGGTATCACATTTTTGTTGTATACAGTACAACCTAGCTTATTATCGTGATACATTGTATATAGTACAATCTAGCTTATTATCGTGATACAGTACAACCTAGCTTATTATCGTGATACATTGTATACAGTACAACCTAGCTTATTATCGTGATACATTGTATATAGTACAATCTAGCTTATTATCGTGATACAGTACAACCTAGCTTATGATCGTGATACATTGTATACAGTATAACCTAGCTTATTAACGTGATACATTGTATATATAGTAGTACAATCTAGCTTATTATCGTGATACAGTACAACCTAGCTTATTATCGTGATACATTGTATACAGAACAACCTAGCTTATTATCGTGATACACTCACTTAAATCTAACCAGAAAAAATGTTAAAAGACCTTGCGTGAAAACTATACTGGAATTTTTTTTAGAACTCTGGGCTCTGACGGGAATCGAACCTGCAACCTCCGGGTGGAGAGACATGCATCTAACCATCTAGGTCACGGAGATCATCTTTGTGTGTAGCCTAAAAACTTTGTAACTTCTCAATCAGCGATTAGCACAACATATATGATATATTCGTAACTTGTGTCTTGTTGATTGGAAGAAATTGACGTTGGGTAATAAACCCAACCATTCTATCTCATTGTAATAAATAAATAAATAGATCTACATAAGATAACGCAAACGGTACAATTTAAGTTATCGTCAAATATATAAATTGGTTTACGGCAATATACTTATTTTCTGTTTTGTTTGTTCTTATTTTTTTTTTTCCACCTGGCGAGTTTATTGCCATGTAGCAATCTCTTCCAACTTACCAGAAAGATGTTTTAATAGGCCCTAAGGGTTAACCAGACTGGAATCCTATTAATAAAAAATCTGAGTTCCAGCAGGGATCGAACCCGCAACCTCCGGATCGGCAGACAAGTGTCCACCAGGCCACGGAGGTCGTCATTTTATAAATTTATTTAAAAATGTTTTTTAGTCCCGGTATATTTTAGAGGACATGAGGTTACCATAAATTATAATATATTGGAATACTCTTCATTCGTTTTTTAGCTCGTCACGATTTCACAACTTTCATTTCAATTTATAAAGATCTTCGGATGAAGTTGGACTAACTCGAAATTTCTCGAAAATTCAATAAATTATTAAAACCGATAAAGTACCTACAAACGAAAGAAAGTTGGCCTCGGTTAATAAGTCGAACTTTATATTAATTAAATTCTCCATAAATATTAACTCCACTACTGTATAAACATATTGCATACGTATCAGTTATGGCTATGTCCCTTTTTGGAGACCATCAGGCAATGTCCCTTTTGAAATCTGACAAGACCGATCTCCCCGTCTTTCTGTTCATGAATATCCAGACTTCTTAAAAAATAGAGAAAGATTAAATTTACCATAAATAAGGAACTTTTGGAGATCTTTTTAAAGCATTTGAGTGAATAACTTATGCAAATGAAGAGCGTGTGATAAGGAGTCATTTGACACGATATTGTATTGTATTACACTTTCGTTTTGTATAATACAACCTAGAAGGCTTACTGTTATATGAAAATCAACCAACCAGAAATATATTCAAGAAACTGAAGTGAAAACATTGAAATCATCTTTATTTCAAATTTGTGTTCCAATGAGAATCGAACCCGCAACCTTCGGCATTAAAAACAGTCGTTTTACAAACTAGGCTACTGAGGTTGACCGTGATAATTTTGGAGTTACTTATTTAAGCTGAGTGTTTTAGTATTTAGGACAACTGTATGCAATATGTAATTAAGGGATGAGATCATTTTTAAAACAGTAATCAACTTTTTACTTATTATAAAGCCTTACTTATTATAAAAAAGTCAAGGCACGTATACACCACCTTATATGGTCATGCTTGGCAGGGATAATGTTAAATAATATATATGATCAAAGTCATAGGTATTTTTAGACCCCTAAATACTAGTTTGAAAAACACGTATGTTTTATTCGAAGGAAGTTCAGTGTGGGTTTCGAACCGGCAACCTTATGTACGAAAGTCCAAGTTACCGTACCGTGTACTCTGTAATGTAACATCAGTATGCAACATGTTCCATACGTATGTCCCATATGCACAACATGAATTGGGAATCTAACTAGGCTGTGAAGGATTGCTTCATTATTTAGCCGCTAACTAGCAGCAGCGGTCTTAAAAAATGCCTCAGGATTTTTCTTCACTGTCTTAATCGAACTTATTATTCTCGATCATAATTTCAATATTTTCCTGAACATCAGAGGCACTATCAAGAGTACTACGTATAGACTCTGGAATTGACGACTTGTTTTTCATTACAAATATTCCGGTTTTATATTATTTACTTGAATTAATTTAGTAGCATTTATGAGCTGCTTTGCAATAAATAAAAAAATAAACGATTTTGAGTTGATATATCGTTTAGAAACAGTGCTATACAAAAATAAAGAAAAAAGTAAAT
Source organism: Odontocerum albicorne (assembly GCA_949825065.1). Lineage (NCBI taxonomy): Eukaryota > Metazoa > Arthropoda > Insecta > Trichoptera > Odontoceridae > Odontocerum > Odontocerum albicorne. The sequence continues at coordinate 11,309,319 of OX463854.1, read as the reverse complement.
AAATACTCGTATAAATTAATGTTCAAATTATTAAACTCAATTTTGTTACATCGGTTACTCGAAAAGCGCACCAAGAATTTATGTTAAGCACATATTACGTGCCAACACAATAATGTATATGTTTTATATGTTAAGGATAGTTTGGTATAGTCAAAGTGAAAGAAAAAAGGTAAATGTAAGATCTAAGATGTAAAATGCAAGAACGAAGTTATTAAGGTTTATGAGTACATTGATATGTATTTATTTTATAAACTAAATTAATAAATAATTCTTTTACACGCATAATAAAAAGTTTGCACTATTTAGAGCTTTCAGTTTTTTTTGTCTAAAACTTATAACAATTATAAATAATTATTCAATTTATTTAAGATATTCTACATTAAATTAGTAATTGATAGATATCAAAAAAATTTAATCCTTCAAGTACAACCAATATCAAACCACTCGGGAATCAAATCTAGGATGACTGGATGCAAAGCATGCATACTCACCGCTCAGCCATGGTGATGATAAGTCATCTACTTGTTTATATTATAAATTGACTAGTTGATAAGATGTATGTCTTCCAACCCAGGGATCGTACACTCATGTTCCAGTCTGGTTTACACTTACGGCAAATTAAACATATTTCTGGTTGATTGGAAGATATTGAAACAAAACAGTAAGCCCGCCGTGTTATACATTAATACCATACATACTGCCACGACATTTTCCCGCTGTGGTAGACATATAGGATATAATGCCATAATTATGTATCTTAAATATTTATTTTCATAAAACACCTACGATTTCTTTGACTTTCATTCCCTTAATCCAACCACCCTTCCTATGATCTACTTTTTCTTCTCTTTCTACTCATATTTGCACTGTATATTTATTTTGTTAATTTTTTTTCATTTATTTGTTTTACATACTCAAATTATTTCATATTGCTTTTCATCATCTCATTCAACAGATCATCTTTAAGTTCTTATTAATTCCTAATCACTTTATTCCGAATTCTCGAAATGAAATTCAATGAAAAACAATGAAAAAACCTGGACAACGGTTTAATGTTAAAATTCGATTAGAAAAGTTAAAAATATTAAATTGCGTCACTTGAAACGTAACCATTAAATACAACCATCTTTAATCCTGAAAGTTTGACTCCGCCCACTGACGACTGTATTATTTTAATACTAAATTTTGAGCGATTTCGAAGTCGCTAAATTTCTTTTTTATTGTTCGTTGCTCACGAAATAACAGCTATAAATATTGATACGATCGTGATAAAGTGAACGATATTAAAATCAGACAAAAGTAATGAGTGCGTACTAGGGCCCGGGCATGGCGAACGAAGATTAATGTATTTTTCATCTCGGCTATGTCTATTATCGTGTTAAGGGCCGTTCACATTGGGCAAGTAGACCGCCGAGTTGCTTGGTCGAGTGAAATCTTAATGTAATCCACAATCATATACAGTTCCAAAAAATAAACATACATTCAGACCACCTGCATGACCTAGTTGGTAAGATGCCTATCTTCCAATCTAGGGGTTACGGCTTCGATCCATATTGGTCCCTGAATTTATTTAAAATATTCAAGTGTGGACATTTCACTTAAGACTTATACAACATCTTGGTTGGCTGGAGATGATTGTCAAAGGAAAAAAGATCGCCATATAGCGTTATGCAATAAAAAAGTAATATTAGACAAGACGAAAAAAAATGCCCTCTAACTAGTTCGTTTCTCAGTTTTTTTAATAAAAACTCTTATTTTTTTCTCTCTCTATGTATAGGTATGTGCGTGCTTTTATATTTTTTGATAATTTTTATACACGTTTACTATGTATATAATTTTATTAACTGCTTGTTTTTTATCATTTTTATCATTCATTTGTATCATAATTTACGTGTATACTGTTGTGGGCTGAAAAATATCTTACATCCTTGCGACCGAGCTCGCCCGCCTATTGGTGGAGGCGTATCTCGATTGGGAGGATGTTATAAGATGACTCCATATATTGGGTGTTGGTTACACAGAGACAGACTTTCACGCCTTCCTTACTAATTATTTTTGTAATATTTTTTTGGGAAACCTGCAATATGTGTTTTTGTGTTAAGGTACATCCTCCACAAACTGATGTACGGTAAGAAAGTGCTGACTGACATAAGGCGAAGTATATACTTTTAAGAATATTTTCACTGAGCACATTTTGAATCATACGGAATATACGAGTATATCCCAATTTTCTGATTTTTGTGCTCAAAGCGTTAATATGGACTTCCCAGCGAAGTTGTATCCAAGTTATATAATATCCAATAAACATAATTGTATCCAAGTAATAAAATATCCAATAAACATAATTGTATCCAAGTAACATAATCTCCAATAAACATAATTGTATCCAAGTAATATAATATCCAAAATACATAATTGTATCCAAGTAATATAATATCCAATAAACATAATTGTATCCAAGTAACATAATATCCAATAAACATAATTGTATCCAAGTAATATAATATCCAATAAACATAATTGTATCCAAGAAGAGCAATTCATATATTCTTTCTAAATGTTTCTTATTCGATTATTGATAATGACCAGACAAATGGCATTTATAATTTTCAAGCGTTTTAAAATTATTTTAGTTATAATGTTAGTTATAAAATATCATATGTACAATGAATGGGTGCAACAAATAAATTATCTATACATTTCGATTGTATTGTATAGCAGTTTCCAGAACAATCCAGCATGTTAATTGCTATGTGATAATCTATTTCAACTAATCAGAAAATAAGACACCCTAAGTTAAATTCAGGGAGCTTCTTTTTTTAAAATAAAGAGTACAAACAGGGATCGAATCTCCAACCCCCTGATCATGTCATGCATGCCATACATTATCAACTAGGTCACGGAGAGTGTCACTTTTTTTAAAGAATAGTTAGGACTGAAAATCACATGTGTTCTCATATCACCGAATTTTAGGCTGATAAATATGCCTGTATTATTCGAGTGTAATAATAGCGCGGGGATTTAACCAGCGACTTTTAGAAATGCCTAAAAATCCTCCTATCCGAGTAAGGCCTAGTTGATAAGACGCATGTCTTCCGACCTGGAGGTAGCGGGTTTGATTCTCGTATGCACCCGATTTTTGTTTAAAAAGGGTAATAGTTTGATTTTCATTTCATTTTAATTTTTTTCTAGTTGGATGTAAGAGATTGCCCTCGAATTAAAAGACAAGTATTTTACCAACTAAGAGTTAAACTACGTCACGGAGTTTTTCTCTATTGAAATGAATATAAGAAACTTCATCATTTTAATTAAAGAAGTCTTATGTCAACCTATTTCAACTCTAATCATATACGATTCTCTTGCTTCAATTAGAAATCTTCATCAAAATGACCTCATCCGAGAATAAACCTTAATTTTCAGAATTAACGTCTGACTTATATTTCAAGTTAATGAAATCGTAACAAACATCGTCAATCAAAACTTTTAAATAACATTACGTCAAAAAGCATTAAATGCACTTTACACTAATTTACTTTTTTTTTGAACGAGTTACGAAACGAATGCAGATTTTTTTCTGTAATTTGTTAGGATGAGAAAATATTATACGATATGATCTCGTAACTATTTCTGACTCTTTATAATGAGTAAAAATAATCGGTAGGTGTAATTAGTGGCTTAAATTCATTTTGTCGAGACGTTCATAGCGTTTGAATATTTTTTTTTCTTATTTATTGTTGAAACGGTGGATTTATATAATGGAGTATTTTCATCAGACCGTATGCGGACCGCGGTCTCATCATTCAAACGTCACGTATTTAATTGAAAGACATTGATCATCGGGTAATCAAATGCTGAATAGATGGGATATTCAACTAAAGGTCAGCTGGAATTCATAGAGAAGAATTATAATTAAAGTGGACAGATTATGGTAGATACCCTAGAAATATTCAAGTCAGTGCATCGGGATGACCATATGATAAACACATGTATTCACAAGATATCACCGCTGCTTGCTGAAATTGTTTCCTGCCTCCCTTCACCCATAATCCCCAACTCGATTTTTTACCGTTAAAAGCGTGTATGTCGGTACCAGTTCGAACATAATTCAGTCTTGTTAGTGCTCCCTAATTATGAAGTGAAAACCTTGAAACCGGTAGAGTTATACTGTTACATAAAATAGAATAAACAGTGTTTGAAAAAAATTACAATGTCTTGAAACCTTTACAATGCTAATGCCTTAACTATAAATAATATAATTATAATTAATTTTGAATAATTATAAAATCACTCAGACACATAATATGAAGAAAAACTAAGAAATTAAATATTTGATGAAAATGTGAGCAGAAGGCATGGTAAAGAAAGAGCAAGAAAAGTATGGATGAATCAAGTGAATGATACGAGTACTTTGAAAGAGGAAAATGTCAAAAGTCAGAGAGTTGTATGAGAAGGTATATGAATATTGAAGAGGCAAAGGTGTGTCAATATAAATTAGTCAGGCGCTCTGTCCTATCTGCCTATCCCAACAAGAGAAGTATGTACGAATATCTATGTTACAATATTTAAAAAAAAACTTCAAATAGAATTTTCCTCGAACACCCTATAAATTAAAAACTGTTTATTATCGATGACAAACCATTAGAACTAGTTGTAGCAATATGTGTGGCCTAAATTATTATATTTGGAGATTTTGGATTCTATTCCCGATGATCCTCAAAAAATGAAAATGTTATAAAAAGGATACGAGTTGTTTTAAGGGTAATTTCACTTGCTGTAGTACTGACAACACATATGATGACTATTTATGCATTATGTACCTTTTTTAATGTTTTAAAATCCAAAAACACGATGGGGGTAAAAATAAAATTGTCTCCCGGCCACGCTTTTCTATACGATATTCGATTCCGATATGTTAAAGTGTACCATATGAGTGAATGAATCTGCGAGAAAATCTTCTTATTTATCAAAATCGCCATGGTAACCTCTGTGGTCACATAGACTTTCTAGCCCTGGGGTTGAGGGTTTGATTTCTGTTGTTACCCGGTTTTTTTTTAAGATCTAGGTTTCATTTGGCTTATTATGATTTTTATTTGAAGCTTATTTAACACATTTCTGGTCGGTTGGAAGATACTGCTACATGGCAATAAGTCCACAAGGTTGTACTGTATACAATGAAAGTGTAAGACAGTAAAACGGCAGTGCGAATTAAGACGAAATATCCATAGAGCTGTTGCCATGTCTGCTTGTCTCAGAGAAATAAGACAGCTAAATAAACATACATTAAACCCGAGTTAAGCTCCTGATGAATAAAGAATCGAAAGAAACTCGCTTTAATAACAAAGACTTAATAAACAACTCAGAAATGAGAAGTTATAACCGAAAAAAACACCCTGAAGGGCAGGATAAGGAATAGTCACACCCCTAAAAGCTGAGCAATCAAAGATTTTGTGGATAAGGAAGACATACATTGGAAATTTCATGTATTGTGTTGCGTGGAAGATCTCCATGGAAATCGTCTTCCTGGAAGGCCACCTTAATAATAACAGACAACTGGGAGTCATCTTCCCAGGAAATAGACAATATTCCAAATTTATGCGGGGTTTAACATTTTTATTTTCAGAATTTCAATCAAGTTGAAGGGATAGTCAAATTGGTATTGTACCGGAAAAAATATTAATTGCAAATGTGAGTGGAAGACAAAATATATAATGGTTGGATCAAGTAAATGATATTATATTCGGACAGAAAAAAATGTAGAAAGACATGGAAATCGTGTGAGTTGTATACGAAGGTGTATGGATGGTGAAAAAGCGAAGGATACATGTAGAGATAGAAAGGTCTAGCGCTCTTCCTCTTTGCATACCCCGACAGGGAAATGGAGTGATGGCATATTTTCTACCTTCCTGTAGAGAAACTACCGTGAAAAATAAGCGTTTAAAATTACTTTAAATATAACAACATTGAATATAAATTAAACAACTAGTATCAAGCGACAAATTTGATTTACATTTTTTTTAAAATTATGTTGCATTTATTATATTATTTTAAGTTGAGGCATTAACATTGTGTAGGTTTAAAGACATTGTAACTGTTTGATCAAACACTGTTTATTCCACTTTTTGTAACGATATAACCCTACTGGTTTCAAGGCTTTCCCCGCATCATCAGAGGAGCACAAACAATACTTGTTTTGTTTGTACTCCCCTGATGATGAGGTGAAAGTCTTGAAACCGATAGGGTTATACCGTTACAAAAAGTGGAATAAACAGGGTTTGATAAAATAAATTACAACATATTACATTTGTTGAAATTAATATAATCATGGACAATGTAAAGTTTTATTTGAATTATTCTGAAACGCACCATGATTAATTTTGAATAGTGTTTTTCTCGACTTTGTCAAATAGTTCTAATTTCATGCTACTAAAATATCCTTAGGAAAATTGATCTTGCTTGCTGTATCACTTTATTCGGTTCGATGGCCCTTTGTGCAATCGATGTGCAAAACTTCTTGGCGTAACTTTAATTTTAACTTAAATGAATTAAAATTAACCAAATTATTGTTATTATACAGTATGTGAAGTTTCTAGTAGTTTGACCAGCTCTGTCTGGAGTACTTACGGGTTTAAATGGCGGCTACCGAAGACTTAGGTTACAGATTCAAACAGAGGTCAAATAAAAGAGTATATTCATACTGATTAGCACATTCTATCAGTGTTACTCAAAATATAGCATAATATTAAATGTTTTTCTTTATTTAATGATGATATCTGTCACTTTTTTAAAAAAGTATCGAGTTTATCCGCTCTATTTATTTGATTTTTTTTTATCTACGAGTACTATTGGCTCAATTCAGTCACAGATTGTCAACAATATTCGTTCAGTCCTCCGATTATTTGAAGACACTGTTAGTGACCAAGGAGTCAGTTTGGAGATGTTTGTGGTCAATGGAAGTGTGAAAGGACGTAGCATAAAAAGAAGATCCCCGATCCGTTGGACTGACCAGGTGAGGGACGCAACAGGACTACCCTTAACGAAGTATCTTCGAACTATGGAGCAAAGGACAATCAGATCCAAAACCAAGTAGAAAACAACCTTTGTAATGTACTAGCTGAACTGGAAATATGAGACAAGGTACTCAGGATTGTCTAAAATGGAAAGGAATAATTCTGGAGGCAAAAGAGAAGAAATATGTTATATTTATACTTCTGGCGGATCACTTTGTATTGTGCATAACAAGTTCAGAACGTTACACCCGGAACACAACTTATGGGTGAATACAAAAATGCAACATAGAAAAACTACTGAGTCACATGAACATTTTACGTGAAAGGTGGGATAGCAGGAAAATACGAGACGACCGAGGTAAGGAGGCGTCAATCTGAAGGCAAAGGAGTCATTAATTATGTTCTATTGGAATTTAAAGTATATATTAATATTAAAATTATAAAAACTATAACTGTAGTGCGACCTATGAAATTGAATGGGATGCAATTACTTGAAGCCGATTTTTTTAAAAAGGTGGACCAAATTCCAAGCCAAGCTGGTAGGACGCCTGTCTTCCAACTCGGAGTATGCGAGTGGGGTTCCAGTTAATATCCAGACTATTTTTTGAAATGTTATATAGTGTAATTTTCACTTAAAGCTTCTTAAAACATCTTCCTGGTGAGTTGGAAGAGATTTTTACATGGAAATAAGCTTAACAGGGTGTAATGTATGGTATACAACGAAAGTGTGGCACATACAAACTTTAGCTAAGGCGGTGTGAACTTTTGTTTTATTTACTAATGCAACCACAGTAAGTCATATATTCAAGGTATTGTAATATATTATACTTTGATTATAAAATAGTATATATATATTATTATCTGAAGGGTTAATTGCCATGTGACAATCTCTTCCAACCATCTAGGAATATGGTAAAGTGGCCTTAATTAAATACCAGACCGGAATCCATTCTTATTTTTTTGCGTAGCAGCATGTGTTGGAAGGCCACGGAGGTCGTGTTTTAATTGGTAAAACAACTGTCAAAGTATGTAAAAGCAGTTTATTACTAGTTTTTCTTAAAAAATGTATTATACTGAAATTATTCTCAATGTGCAGATTTAAAACAAGCGTACTACATATATACCATCGTTTTCCTGTCAGGGTAGGCAGATATGAGCGAGCGCTAGCCATTTCTATCGCGACAGTCATATTTAACCTCTTTTACATATATAACCCTTCTCATGCAACTCCTACGATTTCTTACACTTTTTACATTTCCTTCTTTCAAAATGTAATTAATCCAATTACACTTGTTTCCCTTTTTTTTCCTCTTTCAAGCCTTCCATTCATCTTTGCACTAAATATTTGTTTTCTTAATTTTTCTTCATTCATTCGTTCTTCATGTCCAAACCATTCCCTTGATCCCGGTGAACCTCTTCTTGATCTCATTGAACAAGCGTGATATTTTGTGAAATAATACGACGTGCATTTATTATAAAATACATTTCACGATTATCAAACAATCAACAATATAGGCTCTCAAAATAAATACTTTAAGAGTTTTTGTTTTGCCAATTAAGCTTTTAATTTATCTCCAAGAGAGCAAAGGGGTGGACCAATATCTTCATAGCTTAAATGTAAATCTCACTCTCATGGAGTAACATGGTATATAGTCACCGTCTACTGTACTGTATTGTATTACACTTTCCTTGTATAATAATAACTGTATTGTATTACACTTTCCTTGTATCAAAAACCTGACGGGCTCATTGCTATGTGACAATATTTTCAAAACAAACAAAAGCTGTTAAATAAGCCTTAAGTTAAAACCAGACTGAAATTCTTTTATTAAAAACATCTGGGTCGTACTCTGATATTTTTTTACAAAAATAAAACAAGAATTGAACCCACAACACCCGGGCTAAAGACATACCCACTAGACCATGGAGGTCAGATACAGGAGTCTTACTACCTAGATCATGGAATCCACCATATTTTTACGTAAATAAAGAAGGAAATATTTCAGATTTTTTCTGTGCCACAAAGTCAGTACCACAAAGTTGCAGCCTATGATGGATTGATTTAATTTATAAGCAGTAAGTATAAAAGTTCACGCAAAAAAATATGTATAAGAATAAATATCATCCTGTTATCTAGTTTTTAAACAAAACACGAGTGAAATAAGTAGATATTCAAAATTGTGGTTAAGAGATAATTTAAATGGAGAGGGAAATAGAAAGCATAAATAAACGATGGAATGAATGCTTATAGGAATATATATGGGAAACTTTGAAAAAAATACCATGCATGGCAACGAAACATTGAAAAAAAGACTATACGTGGCAACAAAATATTGAATAAAATACCATACATGGCAACGAACTTTGAACTGAGAAGTTTCGTGTACTTCGCTCCTACGTTGTTTAATGCATTACTAAAACCCATAAGACATACTAAAAAATATGATAAATAAAAACCCATAAGAGATACTAATGGATATTATAAATAAACACCTATAAGTAATACTAATAGATATGATAAATAAAAACCCATAAGATATACTAATATACATGATAAATAAAAACCTGGATTTAAAAAAATTCTGGTAGAATTCAGACTAAACTTAGTAAGAGATGAGATAATGTCAAAACAAGATTAAAATCATCAAATAGATAAATATTTCTTGTGCAGTTTCCTTTTCATTGAAATTCTTTTGTGGATTGATAAGCGTCATTTTTATTTATACCAATAAGTAACTAATCATTAGGAAAAGAAATATTTCAAATTTAAATACTCTTACAATGGGATCCCATGGTGAGATGTTTGAAATTTATTATTTCTGGTTTCATATACTTTTTTTTAAAGTACTTTATTTAAAACTGGTGATTTTTATACTTCATGTCCTCGTACACATATATTTATTTTTTCTTTATTATTTGGTTTATGTTTTTTTAATATTTTTTTTATTAAACAAAGTAATATATGGTACAAATATTTGCCAAGGCTATACCTATAGCATATACTCGTATATACTCGTATATATATACAAATTACTTAACTCATATTATTTATATATTATAATTAATGAACTTATTTAATTTTATTTTCCTACATTTCATTTTATAATTGTTTTATATAAAATTTTGTGTTCATTATTTGAATGGTTGAATTAAAATAGGCACTAAGTACCAAAAAAAAAAAACAAAAAAAACTAAGTATGCAGTTTCGTTATATATGTCATATATAATGAAACTGCATACTTAGTTTTTTTTTGTTTTTTTTTTTTGGTACTTAGTGCCTATTTTAATTCAACCATTCATTTGTTCATGTAAACTTTTGTGTTTATTTGTTTTATGTGAACAACCTGCCTTAGGATGGGCATATAGTACATCTAGTTAGCCAGGAGAGTGCTTTGCATATTTAATTTTTTTTTTAAATATGAATTTAATATATGGAAACGCGAAGAGTTATCATAATAATGATCCCTGTGTAAGTGACCCTATTGATGTAGATAATATGTGTGAAATTGCCTTAGAGGAGATAAAAGCGGCTGTCAAGAGTATACATATAGAAGAGGAAGACTGCAGTGTATGATAGTAAATTGCCTTAGTATGTTGCATATGAATGTGATGGATTTATTGAATTGATATATACAATAGTATGTTTTTTTAATAAATGTTGGAACTCTGACTACACTCTTTATAATGGGATGAAGGCTACTGTTGTGCTATTGTAGAAGGAAAATTATCGTAGAATCGAGTCCAATTAATAAAGAACCAACAGTTTATTATGTGTGGTACATAAACTGTAAGAAGGAACTGTTATTGAGAGAGACAGAGTAAAATAACTTAAAATATAATATGGTAAACGCATGGTGTTTTTTATTTTCTGTTGGTAGATGATGCGTCTACCAGATTTATTTTTGCGTTACGGAACGTATCTGAGATATGTTCAGGAATAAGGTATTTTGTATATTTGAAAACGTATGAATTGAGACATTTTGGAAAGTATTACAATATTATAATAGCGTAAATAATAAATGAATAAGTGCGATCGCCTAGTAATTTATATAATGTATTATAAATATATTCATATGTGCGCTTTCAAAAGAAGATGGGAGACATACAAGTATAAGAAAGAGTGACAAATATATATGTACTCGTATATGGACGTCTGTGTGTAGGTTGTATGATTTTCCTAATTAAAGTTGAAGGAATTTAAGGGGCATGATAAGTGAGCTATATGAGAGATGACTAACAAAAGGTTTGGAAATTAATGTAGCTGAATGGAAAGTAATGGTAATAAAAAAGGTGTGGTTAAAAGTGTTTGCGACATATTGGTTACTGTAGAGAAACTAAAACAGATAGACGAGTTCTCATACATGAACAGTATGTCGACGTATGTTGGGCGAGTTTAAAAGAACATTTAAAGAATGGTAGCGACGAGAAACAAGTAAAACGAAGCATTTAATGTTATACAAAAGGAGCAAAAAAGCCAATTAATCTGAACATACGACTACGTATCATCAATATCTTCTATACAACTCCCGATCTTTTACTTATTTTCCTTGAAATTTATCGTTTGTTTTTATTTTATACTCCAATATTTAATTAATGTATTAAGTTTAAGACACGATCATGAATACTGATAGTACATTGGATACAAACGCTTGTTGTCCAAAATAAATTGCTTTTAAGCAATAAATCCTTCAGATATATTTACATTTGGTGTTTAAATATTTTGAAAAAAAAAAAAATTATAAAATACAAAATATATGAATATGCATCTTCAACGCATCATAGTATTATATAAATAGGCCAAAACCCATACGATGGTTGTCGTCAAAGAAAGAATACGAGAATTGAATTTTGAATACAAGAGAGCGAGAGAGGTATACTTTGATTCTTTCCGAAAGTAATTCGAAATTTGAATCTCGGTGGGTCCGTGATACTGAACGAATTTTAAATACCTAGCTAACAATTTTGGAACCGGTGTAAAAGGGGACGATGTATAAATGATATATATATATATATATATATATATATATATATATATATATATATATATATATATATATATATATATATATATATATATATATATATATATATATATATATATATATATATATATATATATATATATATATATATATATATATATATATATATATATATATATATATATATATATATATATATATATATATATATATATATATATATATATATATATATATATATATATATATATATATATTTATATATATAAACAAATTTTACATTTATGAATATATATTTTCATAAATGTAGAATTTGTTTTACTTCCGTGAATATTTCACAGGTTGCAACTAGTCACATAATACTCGTACTACATATCATATTTTACGATTCACCCGGCTCAACTTTGGAACGATCTTACAGGCTAAATCAGAAGTGATTTGTTATTATCAACATTTAAAAAAATTAAAGAAACATGAATAATAAATCTGCCATATATATTTGCAGGAAATTATTCAAACAAAATAAAGATTTTAGAATTAGTAAATTGTTGCATCCGTTACAAAAAAGTATCACAATTAACACCATTAATTATGTTTAGCTGTAACTTATCAGTCAAGTTACTCAGAACAGTTGACCAAAAGCAGAACAATACTTTACATCAAAGATGGTTACTCATCGACATTTAATTCCCGTGGTCATTCTTTACAAATACCCTATTGTACTTAGTAATAATAATTCGTTAACACTAAATAAGCTTTACAGACCTGTCAAAATATTTCCACAAACTTCTTTACGTAATTACGATACGACGCAAGGTAAGGTGAGCAGGGCCGACAAATAATTATTTGCGCCACACAGATGCGACTAATAGATTGTCGCAAAGCAGATTGAAATCATTTTCAATTTATTATTTTTATCTGAACTAAGTACGTATTTATATAAGATCACCGTCATGAACAACTCCATGGCCTGGTTGGAAAACGTTTGGCTTTCAATCTGAGGGTAAATTCCCGGCAAAGATTTAAACTGCTGACAGTTTAAACTAGTTCAAACAGTTTAAAAAAACTTTACAATTCAATAATCAAGTGCATTGGTTTGAAAATAAGGTAATGCTGTTAGGTCCGCTACAAGGTTTTGTAGCAGAAAATTGAAGATAAAAAAAAGCATGATCCGTTCGCTGTCTCAGCAACTTTGAATCATCAGTGGCATTAGATCCAGCAGATCAGTTTAGATCAGTCTTCTTCACGGAACAGATAACCAAATAATAAAAACAATTGTATGTAGTTGAAGATTTTTATCTAAACTGTTTGGTATGTTCGAATATATAGTATACTGCGTGACAAAAAACTAAATGATCCATAGATACTGGATATTCTGGAGTATTAGAAACAAAAGCGTGTGAAAGTTGTAAGAGTAATGGGATCATCGTAGACGCGAAAGTTCTTCAGGAACTTTATGCCTATCGGAGTCAAGCTTACTTGTATTTCGGGATTTTTCTCAAAGAAGATTTCTCGAATAAATCTCGAAACCTTCGAATTACAAAAACTTCAAGTAATCAACTTCCTCAATAGTTGTACGAGTATGTCCATCGAATGTAAGATAATGTAATTAAACTATGAGTTCCATCCCTGGCTACAATACTGCCCAACCCCGTACTGGCGCTGCACGCCCTATTGTAAATGCTAATAGAATCTTCAAGTGTCTATGTACATCCATTTGTTAAATACTGTATGTTATATGAAAGTATCGAATTGTAGGTCATTTCAGTATTTTAAATAGTGAATACGATTATTTAAGTTAATCAATTTCGAGAGTTTCAGAAATATTGTAAAACACTTATGTAACTAAATGATGATTGTTTATAAAATATTGACTGTTGTACTTACTACTCCTATAAATACATCTTATATAATTGTATCAATTAAAGTACCACATTAAACAACAGTACCACTCCGACATAGCACGTGACATCTGAATATTAAAACTATAAAAACTCGCGGCTATTATTTCTTTAACACTACCATACATCAGGACATAGATAAAAAGAGATGGTTTTAATTTTATAATTGAACTATTACAGTGCGCGTCTAATTTTACTTAGAAAAATCCAAATAATGCAACAAGTTATTACAAATCTAAACTATTCATCGACAGTAATATGCTGTTTAAGTGACATCTGTGTTCAGATTTCATATATTTTTTTCCACTTTGAACGTATCGAATAAATCTGCATAATTATTTTTCCAATAATAATCAAATTGATTTTAGTTTAAGTCTTCTCCTCGACCTGTTTCCCATTCAACCAACAATTTCATGACAACGCCTACACACCCCATTCCTTTATTAGTCATTAACCCTGGTTTTTTACAGTAACCACTAACAAATAAAATTTAAACATTCAATTAAATGCCTCATTACATGACGAAGAAGATTTATTTATTAACTCGATTACCGGTCTCTAAAACCGGTAATTAAATCAATAAATAAAACAAAGAGTGAATACAAAATGTGTTTAATTTATTTTTATTAAAAAATTATAATTTGATGGTTTTTTTTTAAATATTTATTTATCCTCGGCACTACCCCTAGAGGCGGCCCTTTTTGGTGGGGTGTGCGACTTTTATCCGTTTCGTACAATACGCTGAATAATAATATGTAAACACCATCAATCAACGTAGAGAACAACACGGCTGAGCTACCTAATTAGTTGGGCTGCACTGTGCCGAGGCGTTAATGTACTAAGCGTACTCATAACAGGAGTTTACTTTGAACGGTTTGCGTGCATTTAGATTTATCAAACATTTTCCTAAATATAGTATATACAAGTATTATCTTTTCGTGGTATGCTCAATAGGGATAATTTGTTGAATAAAATATGTTAATACCTTTTCTAAACAACGAGGGTTTACTGATTCAGAAACAGTTTTTACAGTAGAAGCAAAAAATAATGATTGACATTTTTTTTTCACAGTAAATTACATTAATGATATTTACCTCCAAAATAAATCAGCTCTTTTTTTTCATTTTTAACTTTAAACTTAGTTTAAATATGTTAAGTTATTAATATTTAGATTTCTCAAAGAACTTCGCGTAGAAACTGTTATGAAAATATAACGTATTAGGATAATTTAAAAGTAAACCTTATGACGGCTGTCAGTATACAAACATTAAATAATGTATTTACCTTAAACAAAATAAACGTTATAAATCAAACGATTTAAACTGGTTCGTTTTTCATCCGTTGTACATGATACAATCTTTGGATTAATGTTTAAAAAAATAAAGTTAACTGCTTGTTTTTAGAATCACGCTAGGACACTTTCTCAAGGAGACATTTATTTTTACTAGATTTAAATTTTCCTTTCATATTATGGTAAATCTTGACAAAACCATAGTGTTTTTGAGAACAATATCTGAGTTTTTTTGGTCGAAAAACTGTGGGGCTGAACGCAGTGAAACTTTGTTCAAATTTTCAATAGATAAAAGTATGTACTTCTTTCCAATAATCATCCCTTTTAGGGAATCCTATAATTTCTCTCGCGTTTTTATACCGGCTGTCCAATTTTAATCTCCCATCTCTCATCCATCTCTGTCGTATTTTCTTGTAGAACATTTATTCCTATTGTAATAATGGTTTTGATTTGTGTGTAATCTGATGGCCATATTGCGTGCTCTAACGACACATATTAACACACCTACTTAACTAAATTACTACATCACACGGCTGCGGTTTAACCGATGACTTCTTTTAGGCTTGAACCATATTCGTTTACAGTGAATAGAACCGCCTTAGGAAATCCTCATTTTGTGGTTCAATGAAAGTGAGATCCAACAAAACGTATTATTACCTATTGCTATGGGCACAATATTAACGTTTCGAAATATGACATATTATTTTTCTCTTTTTTT
>OX463854.1:11154220-11293220 GCA_949825065.1 Odontocerum albicorne | reverse complement strand
GAAGTGTAAGCTATAAGAATAACAGAAGATTTTACATGACGATATCTAAAGATCTTGATTAGATAAAATCTATATGCGTGGATAGAATGGCATAATAATAATAATGATAATATACCAAATAACCATAAAAGTTATACACGTCTAGCACCGTTTTAAGAGTTTGTTGAGTTATTCCAGTTGGCGAAAAAACGGGAGCGATTTGGAAAAGGGACGATTACATGTGTAGTCTCAAACTCTGAATGCCAATGCCTTAATGTGGACTTAACAAAAAAAATAATATTATAATCAAATGATAATTTTACATCGCCATTTAAACAGAATACTCCCTTCATTGGCCTCTACTAGGGATTCGAACCCGCTTTTATTGACATTTTAAAAATACTAAAAAGTATGTTGATTGTGAGAGTAAGAAAGAAAATCGCCCTTTTTTGCCTTATTTATAAAAAATATGGCGTGATCGTATCAATTTATATGTACAAAACACGAAATTTACAAACCTGACATATTTTTTTTCTAAATCAAAAGAAGTAAATAACATAAGAAGATTCTTTCACGCGAAAACCCAAACTTGTTTACGAAAATACCACTAATTTCTAAGTAGATGTTTTGGGTATCGTCACATTTATTGAAATGTTCCTTGTCTCCGGTCTGGCCTCAATTCTCTTCCTTGTCACCGGTCTGGCGTCGATACTCTTCCTTGTCACCACCTTGTGACTTGTATAAAACAAGAGGAGGAGATGCGGAAAGAGGGGGACATAGAAAACTATTGCAAAAACTCGAATTCCGAAACTCTTTGCAAATTGACTGACACGCGAGTAATCCATTTCACGTCTCCACTACTCGCAAAGGCGGTCAGGGCCTCGCTAAGGTGATTGAAAATATTACGTATGTGTTTTGCTTGTGCAAGAAACAAATGTTTTGTAACTTAGTATTTTATATTATGTATTTATTTTATTTTAATTCAACGGTCAAATGACCTTTTTGATACAAAATATTAAAAAAACAAAAATAAAATTTAAAATTTATATGTAATCTGCGATTTTTAATTGAAAAAAAAAACATTTTGAAGACGCTGTAATTTTTCCTGCTGTTCTTTTGTAACATCCAAGTAACAGACGTCGAAAGAGCTGAGATTGCATGAGTACAATTTTGGTTTTAGTAGGCAGAAATCTTTGCAACACTTTAAGGGAATGAGGGCTGAAGAAGATCCTTCGGCTTACCTCATTTATTTGATCTCACCATGAGAGAGTGTTATCTATTAGTACTCCTAGGTTTTTAGCAGTTTTATGTAATTATATTTTAAAACCATCAAGTACTATTGGAGGAAGTAAGTCAATGTAGAATTGTGGGATATTAAAACATATATACTCGTACCGGACAGTGTCAAAATTTGCAGAGAGGACAGTCAACCGCAGTGTTTTAGTAGCAGTTTTCATGTGGGGAAGTGAAACGTAAACATAAAAAAATACTGAAAAGAGTCTAAGAAATGCTATAGAAATGCATGCACGCGCAAGATGAAGTAATTAGGAATGAATGTAAACTTAACGTGAAAAGTGAACGTGAAAAAATACTGAAAAGAGTCTAAGAAATGCTATAGAAATGCGTGCACGCGCGAGTGAAACGTGAACGGGAAACGTGAAAACGAGTGAAACATGAACGTGAAAGTGAAACGTGAACGTGAAAAAATACTGAAAAGAGTCTAAGAAATGCTATAGAAATGCGTGCACGCACGAAATGATGTAATTAGGGATGAATGTAAACTTAAAGCTGATTAGTTGAGTAAGACGAAGAAGAACACTCTGAGATGGTTTGGGCATGTAGAACGAGTAGACAAAATAAAACTAATAACATAAATATATAGTGCAAATGGGAGTGGAAAGTATGGAAGAGGAAGGCCAAAGAATGTATGATAAGATCAAGTGAAAGATATTTTGAAAAATATTAACGTAGAAAGTCATAGGAAATGTACGAGGTGTTTGGATATAGAAGAGGCGAAGGGTGTTTGTCAAAATAGGAAATACTATCGTTTTATCCTCTCTACCTACTCAGACAAGTAAATTATGTGATGATATGTAGACATTTCATGAAATTATTAATCAATTGATTTTTCATTATACAATTTAGAAAATATGTAGAAATCGACACACAAAACCGTATTTCCACAATTGCCATAAAATGAATAAAAGTATTATATTCTTTTCGAATTCAACTTATCCTCTCCAACATAGAACTCAAAGCAGTATCTATCATATTCCGCTCGTTAAGTTGGCCCTGAGGACAAGGAAACTTTAGGGCTTTTCCAGGTTATTGCCAATACTCCGAGGAAGTGACGGAGAGGAAGGGGGCCTTTTCCCCTCCCGGGCTCTGCTCAGCACCCGTGAACTTTTTTGTATTAAACTTCCTGGCATTTTTTGGAACAAGCTCTCTATAGTTTTTGAGCGGGGCAGGGGACCAGGGAACGGCAAAGGACTGTCGTGCGGAAGAGACTGCCTGTGAAGAGAAAATAGCTACGTGCTGTTATGTATTCCTTTCATAGACTTTTTTTAGAATCCAGTACTTGTTATTGACAAAAAATATGTTTTGGAATGATTTGAATGAAAAAAAGTACAATTGTTTATCTTTATAAGAAATAATATCATAAAACCCTCCGTCGCGTAGTTGGTAAGACACTTGTCTTCTAGGTCATGGATTGTGGATTTGAATCCTGATGGTACTATTTTTTTTAAAGTTCCGGTTTTCGTAAAAGGTTTGTTTAAAACCTCTCTAGTTGGTTTGAAGGGATTACCATTTGGAAATACACTTTTATCGTTCTTCTACATCGTTATTACTGTTGTTAATAATACTCTTGTAAAATTAGGCGAATTTTGTTTCAAATTATCAATACTTTACTTTTTTTTTTCATAGGGTATTGATTTGTTGAATACATATACAGTACAATCTAACCCCCTCCATAGTCTAGTTAATAAGATTAAGTCCTCTCTAACAACTTGGGGGTTGTAGGTTGAATTTCTGTTTCATTCTGATTTTTTACTCCAGGACCCTTTAAAATCTTTCTGGATTATTTGGAGATACTGGTTACCTAATTTCAACAATTTCATTAGGTTGTACTATACGCAACGAAAATGTTATATTTATGCAAATTTGATACTTAAACTTAAGATATGAACAGCATTTATGCTGTCAATCTGTAATGGGAATATAAAACAACCTCAATTTATTTCAACAAAACCGTTATTTTGTAAAAAAACTTTTAGATATAAGGGTTAAATGTACGATAAGTCAGTGAAGAGGACAACATGAGGAATTACGCGGTCTTAATGGTGCACCTGAGCTCAGAATAGGGATTCTTGGAAACGGACTATGAAATCAATGCTAGATCTCGATCAAGTATAATCTAAATCAATATATTTAAATGAAGTCACAAGAAAGAGGTTCAAGCGTTCTTCATGTTCTGAAAGCAAAATTTGTTAGAAAATATGTATTTTAAAGCAAAAATAATAGACATATATGTATGCATTGGATAGTGTTACATAATACCGGGTGGACCTGCTAGCTCCCACTTGAAAAAATATGTCTTAATACGTTCAGTGCGTCGAACACGGCTCCCGTGTCCATACAAAATCGGCTTGAATGTTGAGTGCACTCATAAACGTCTCCCGATAAGGATTCGTCGCCGGTTTTATGTGTTTTGAAGACACGAAGGAATACACTTGTATATGATGTTTCAATATAAAGTAGAATTTGATTTTTAACAAAGTTATGGGTTTTCAAAAATTCGCGAATTTTTATTAACAATTAAGTCATCTGGAATGACAAAAAAAAATTTTAAGCAGGAATAGTTAATATTGTTTTTATGGGATTGCTACCTTTTGACTTTGCTACAATTAAACTGTATAAAATCGGTTGTACTTATATCCGTTAGATTATGTGTTGTCATAGTTACGGTTTAATTATTCATATTTCATTTTATTGATACAATGTCATAGTAATAGTTTAATGTTCTTAATATTGTCTTCAAATAAGTAGACTATTGTCATATACGGTTTTGAGTCAATCAATAGTAACGGATTCAAACGAAAGAAGAATTAAGCTGAATATATGCGCAACTATCAGAGGTAAGTTTCAGAGCTAAATAGCAGAGTAAGCCAATTAAAGCCGTGCTGCATATTATCAGCAAAGGCGACATTTTCGGCAACTGCAACAACAGCAACGGAATGAAGAGGATGCCAAGGAGTATTTTGCTAAAAAGTACAGTGAATATAGGACTTTCGTCAACGTTTTTGATAGAATACTTGAAGTTTGCCATCATGACAACCTTGAGAACAAAGTGGATATCCATAACAGTAGCTCAATATATTTTTTTTAATTGCCGTTTTTTTTAATTTTGCAGTTGAAAGATTTTCCGTCAAAATATTCAAATATTGTTGCCATGGAGGAATTATTCTCAAAGATGAAAATGAACCGCGGTGTCTTTCGACTTTTGATACAGTAGTGAAGTAATCCCGATTTTCTGGGCTTCCAGAATTTTAAAACAAACATTCATTCTTAAAACTTTTTCAGCAGTTTTTACATCTAAACGTTTAAGTTTAGTAGGTCAATTTATATCCCGTGGTGTTTCTCAGGCTACATTTCTTATTATAATAAACTTGGCATCTACGAATATAATTTTTGTATGAAAAAAATAGTTTTATTACTAATGCGTATATTATAAAATGGTGGACTTATGGAACAATCGTTTCCAACATACAAGAAAGATGTTAAGAAACCTTAACTAAAAACCAGAGAGGGACCTTATTTAAAAAAATGGTACAGATGTTTTACCAATCAAGTCATGAGATTGATATACGTATATAATACTCGTACTACTTCCTAAAAATGAAAAAAAAAATCTTAAACCAAATTTTCACAAACAATAATTGAACAGCTTCATAAACGTGCATCAATATTTTTTTCATAAAGTAACTTAGAATACATTTATGATAGAATTGATTTAGAATATGCCTAATTCGTGGTCCAACTATTAACCTTAAAACTTTATTGATCTTTTTAAAATATGTTATTCACTATAGCAAAGAACCGTTTTTATAAATGAAAAATGAAGTGATTTACTGCTCATTAAGAGATACATGAAATGATAATAGCTGATATGTCTTAAAAGCAGATTCATTAAAAACATTTGTTATATAGATAAATTATATCGATACTTTTTTCCATAATCAAGAAGCGAAGATGTTGTTTCTTCAGAGTGCTACATCAATCAAGGGTCCACTGTGACATTTTGGCCTCATTCAGATTAGGTAATACTCCATTCTGTTGATCCAACGCCGACACTATCCATCAAATTTGACCAAGCTGACGAAGTGTCGATTGACTCCCCCGGACAAGTTGGAGTGGTCTGGACTCTATGTTTTATGTAGTGGAAATATCACAAGGTTCCACCACCGTTGGTAATGTGATTGATTTTAGCCGGTGACATCTTGATTGAACTGTCAATAACGATATGCAAATGGATTGGAATTGATTGTCGTGTGTGTGCGATAGTTTGTTTGTAAATGGGTAATATCGACAAACATTGAAAAGCACACACAATTGACAAACACGCGGAGGCGCACACACTCGAATTAGGAGGATAAATGGAATATTGTGGCTAGTCGGCTTAACTTCCTAATAAAATTGAGAAGCTACACAGCTGGACAGGTACATATGTACATACCATCATACAATTTCCTTGTCGAAGGAGGCAGAAGTACATATTGCCAGATTTATTTTTAGGACACCGTCTTTTGCCTCTTCTACGAGTTCATTATCATACAACTCCTTCGATCCCTGTGAATTTTTGCAAAAAAAAACGTTCATTATATTGTGTTCTTAAATGCAAAGAAAACAAGTTCAAATGTACCAAGATCGATGAAATCTTGGTTAAATTTCTCAGGATTTCCGTGATTATAAAATGTTTTGATTAAGATACTGTGAAATAATATTTTTCTGTACACAAAATAGAGCTATTACATATTTTTTTTTTAATATTCATCGTACTGTGTTATCAAGTGCACAGCGAACAAGTCCAAATAGACTTTCAGATCGATGAGACCTTAGTTAAATGCCCTGTTGTTATGATGACACCGAAATGTTTTTATTAAAACATAGTAAAATAATATTTCTCTGTAAACAAAATAGAATGATTAACAAGAAGAAAAAAACAGTTTATCGCATTGTGTTATTAAGTGCTCAGCGAACAAGTCAAAGCTGATGACACCTAAGGTTAATTCCCTAAGATTGTCATGATTGTAAAATGTTTTAATTAAGACGTAGTTAAATAATATTTCTCTGTTTACAAAATGGAGCGATTACAGTTATAAAAATAGTTCATATTGTTATGTTACTAAGTGCATAGTGAAAAAGTCTATACATAATTTTAGATCGATGAAACCTTCGGTCTAAAATTATGTAGTCGGTGCCCCAAGATTTTCATGATTACAACATAATTTGATTAAGACACAGGGAAATAATATTTCTTTGTAAACAGAAAAGAGCGATTACACGAAGAATACCAAAACAGTTCATCTTATTGTGTTATTATATGCACAGCGAACAAGTCCAAACATAATTTTAGATCGATGAAACCTTAAGTAAACCTTAAAAACCTTAAGAATTTTCATGAATACAACATAATTTGATTAAGACACAGGGAAATAACATTTCTTTGTAAACAGAATAGAGCGATTACAACAAGAAGAAAAAAAACAGTTCATCTTATTATGTTATTAAGTACACAGCGAACAAGTCCAAATATAATTTCAGGTCGATAAGACTTTAGTTCCATGCCCAAGAATTTTCATGATTATAAAATATTTTAATTGTGACAGGGAAATAATATTTCATTGTAAAAAAACAGAGGGATGTTATAGGACAGAAAAAAAAAGCTTAAACATTGTGTGTATTTTATAACGCTCTAAAATGTTTTTTTCTGTTTGTTTTGCTTTCCACCGTAAGAGTATAACGATCTCATTAGAAAAGTGTGTAAACATGTTATTTAAATAACCCGAGGGAAACGGAAAAATAAACAAACGATTTAAAAAAAAATTATGTATAGAACTAAGTTAAACATTCGTTTTGTATACACTAATACAATTTCCTTTTTTTACTAAGGCACTTAAATTAAATTGAGTTATTTGTTTCGAAAAAGTAGTAAAATTGGATTTATAAAAAAATTTGAATTTTTTATCCGTGTTACTTGTAAAAAGTTATTTTGTAATAAAGTAGCTGCAGGCAGCTAGCTGGGGAAAACTGAAAATTCATGTTTGCATCTTTCAATATTTAAACATCCAATAAAGCCTATTGATGTATGAGAGTTTTATTTATTTTTATGGTACCCCTCAACATTGGTTATGCGGACATTCTGAACAGCGTGACCGGGAGATAACGTAACTCAAGTGGTTACTCTATTATTGTCACCAGACGTAATACAACATTAAGTGGAGTATTATTGTCACCAGACGACTTCCTAAATCAGACAAGTACCCTTTATTTAATGATATCGTTTTGGGTACCATCGAGAATCGAACCCATGAGCATTCACGCTAAGCAAGCTAGGTCCCCAGGTTCAATTCCTGGTGGATTCACTTTGGAACTAGTTTTTTTAATCTTAGACCGTTATATACCTGAATTTTTGTAGCTTATAAATTTTTATAGCTCTATTAATAAAAACAAAAATAACCGCAAGTAAAAAAAGAGCAAACTTTGGTCTCTTGTATTTGCCATCGGAACTTTGGGTTTGATCTGTCAATAATGCGTGCTTGCTGAAATTCAACAGCTTAAACACTACACATAGAAACCAATACACGCGCAGGCGTCTTCCATCTACAGGTGACTGATAATCACGAGTGATCACCTATCATACCATAAGAAAAAAATGAAGAAATATTCCTATGAAATTTATTAAAAACAATAACAAAACGTTTCACTCAATAATATAAAAACAAATGTCGTATGTTAAGTAAAACCCGCGTTAAATTACGTGCAAATATACAATTTAAATATGAATATAAAAGCCTCGAAAGGCTTTAACGAAAGTCTTTGAACTTACAAAGAAGCAATTAATATAATCAAAAGCAGAATCTAAACTCGTTAATCTAGGTCACTCAAAGCCCGTGTCCCGCAGAACACGAGAAACCTTTTTGAATTTGTAGGATTGTGGGTTTTTTGACATAGAGCCACGTGACATTTTGGGTCGGGTAAATTTAATTTAATACAAATTCCTCGACAATCATCAAATAAACTGCTAAAGGAAGCAAGAAACCCAGCTGGGAAGAAATGGATTAAACTCTAACACGTGCTCATGTTATAAACCTACGCGTTATGTTTATTATATCATCGTTTCGTATCAAATTCGAAATGTTTTTATGTAAAATTATTTCTTCTTTTAATTTGAATGGGAGAGTATTACCATAATTCCTTATGAACGTTTGGGGTTTGTGTGACAACTGAGAAATTAAAAAAAGAAGAATCTAAATAGTTTAAGAAATCGCTTTTGAATTAACTAAGTAATTTATTAAAAGTTTCGGCTTGAACTTGGTCGAACTCGTTATTAGAATATATAATATTAAATTACTTCAATAGAGCATTTGGTACTAGCAATATTGCATTTGACTTACTATTTTGATTATAAATTTTATTTATTTTATTTTCCATATGATACAGGTTTGACTTAATTACATAAAATAAAATTCATAGTACAAGAAAAAAATAGATAAAAGTCTGATAACAATAAACCTGAACAATGATACCATCGCTTGATTTTGAAGTGACCTAGCTATGGTTTAAAAGCGAATCTTCTTTATGTTTTAAGAGCGTGACGTAACGTAGTGTTAAAGAAGGAACTGCCCAGAAAGCTTCCACATTCGGTGGTAACATACCTGAGTGTAAAAATAATGATAGTAACGACGAACCTAAGGTCCGACATCACGGGAGAAGGAAAATGACTCTCAGCGTAGTAAATATACTTATGAAGTGGTTAAAAGTCTGAAGTTCAAACAGCCTAGTAAGTTGCCAGTACTTTCACAGAAAATTTCGAATGCAGCAAAACTATCCTTTGACGCCACTAGATCGGAGTAGCGAATCGGTCCGAAGGTTTATTTATTTTACTTATTGTGAGATTCGGAGTACCCCAAGGTAGTGTTCTGGGACCTATATTGTTCTTGATATATGTCAATCAGTTCTGTAATCTTTCTATCAGGGGTAAGATTGTTACTTTTGCGGACGACACGGTTCTTCTGTTCGACGGCAGAACATGGGATGACGTATTTTCAAAGGCAAACGAAGAATTACGTGTAGTTAAAGAATGGATAGACTCAAACTTATTGACTCTAAATTCCCAAAGAACTAAATACATCACATTTAGCATCTCTACAAGAACTCAAACACTTACAAATTAATACATAATGTAAAATAAATAAAAGGAAATACAAATGACAAGAAATATACATCATTTGTGAAAAAAACAACTGGTAATTTAATTTGGACACACAACTTTTATGGATCTGGGTTTGTTGACTTTCATTTGTCGTGCCCTCAGTAAACTATTATTTTGCCTGTATCTCACTGAGGACATATAGCATGATAAAATAATTTTATACTTCTTTCCGATTTTTTATTATATAAAACCCCGTCGCACATTCTCATCAACCTGACAAACAGTGACACTCAATTACACATGCATGCATCACGCGAATCAAACCCCTCACACTTCATCACTCCAGACAGACAAAAACGTTCATCCCACAATATACCGCACATAATTATACAATAAAAAAAATAATAAAAAATACTACACTCTGGAGCTTACACAAACCTTTGCTACAGGTTATTCGTCTTGCAAGCCCAAGTATTCAAACTCCTGTCGCAATAACAACCACGCTCCGATCGACTGTTTTCCTCCCTTTGCCTTTATTGAATTCGGCATCCCATTGCATGTCATGGGAGCTAAATAGGCATATTGCCTTTGGGCAAAATATGTTTTAACTCTAGGGATGGTGAACATTTGATCAGTTGCCATGCGTGTCATGTGTTTCTGCTGAGTCTGCACTTTCCTTACTCTCGATGATAGTGCCAGAGAATGAATTTGAAATTTAAATTGGCTATGTTCAGGACCTGATACTCCCTGCAAAGCTCCGCTGTGGGATACTGGATGAAAGAACAATTATGTTAAGCGAATGAAGCATGTCCTTCGAGAAGAAGCATTAATAATTGTTTTCGTGTACATTTTTGGGAGCTGCCCATCCTACAATTTTCCCCACATGAAGTATCTAGCCAAGAATCCAGTCTATACTTCTAGTATCTTTATAGATTATGAAGCAGCTCAGTGAATAAGGTTTCAAATCCCTTTGATACAAAGGCATTTTTTTAATATACTTATCTGATTTTTCTTTAAAACCCATATAACAACTTTTAGGTTGGTTAAAAAAGATTGCCACATGCTAATAAACAGGTTTTACTGTATACAAGTACAATAAAAGTGCAATACAACGTGGTTGTTGGACCTCGTAGTGGAGGATTCTCTCCTCATTCCAACGTCAATTTAGTTGGAATGCAAAGCTATACCATAGAGTTTTTTTAGTGAGAGAACCGTTGCACACCAGCAAATCCATCAGCCACATTGTATTACTTGATAAAATGACATGCCGAAGTGAGACGATCGAAGCACACCGACATGTTCCTTTTTTGCCAAACCGCCCCAACGTGGTTTTATTTATCTTAATACACGTTTTTGACTTTCATTCATCCTTAATAATTACACATTTTATCCTGTCATACATTGACACACTACATATTCTTCTTAGTGCCCGGATTATAACGGCTCCTTTTATTAATTTTATACCCACATTTTATTCCATTTCATAATTGTTGGCACTGATACGAGTACGCCATTGTGAAATTTCATTTAAGCAGATTTTGATTTAGCTTGATTTGAATATGTGTTTTAAGTATCTCATTGACTTTGTATCCAATTTAAACTAGCCGTTAAATATTTCGTTTCATCTTCCTGTTTCTACGAACTAATTATCAGTTTTAATATTTGTTTATTACATGACTCACAAGAATTTACCTAGTACCGATATAACGTGATTCTCATTAAACTATGTTCCAAAAATCTAGGAATTCTATATATTATATATTAAGAAATATTATTAGATTCAAGCAACGTCAATCAGGGTGTACTGAAATCCAACGGAGGTAGGATAAATAATAAGTGAGTCAATCTCTCAATTAAATCCAGATATAACTCCACACTGAATGACAGTCCGTGTGGGGGGGATTCACAATAATACGATTGTTGCTGATTAGTGACTTTGGGAACAGGTTCGCGTGAGGAGAAGTGCCGCACATTAAATCGAATAATATGGAAATCTCCCATAGATTTTTTTATTAAATCTCTCTCCCTGGCTCCATCCCAACTCATTGTCTGCGAAGACTGTTGGGGTCAGCTCTCCTCGTCCTCAGGTTGTATGCTCTTCTGTCCCGGACTACGTCCCCCAGGCCGTGCCTCCGCATCAGGTTATCATTTTGCACCACCCACGAATTCTTTGGTCTTCCTCTGGTTGTTATTCGAGGAAGATCCATGGAGATTGCCTGGTTCACAATGTGATCGGGTGCTCTGCGTTCAACGTGCCCATACCATCTCAATCGCCTCTCCTCCATCTTGCTGTTGATGTATGTAACACCCAGGCTTCCACGAATACGTGAGCTTCTTATTTTGTCTCTTAGGGACACACCTGCTGACCATCTTAGCATGCGCATTTCAGCAGTTTCTAGTTGCCTAGAGTAAGAGTTATACATCGTCCAGCATTCGGAGCCATAGAGGAGTGCGGGTCTGACAATCGTTTGGTATACTTTTCCTTTTAACTTTGCTGGCATTTTCGGATCACATAGAACCCCCGTCATTGATCTAAACTTCATCCATCTCACACTAATTATATGTGTTACATCTGCTACACATCCTCGGAATATCCTAATCATCCTAAAGATACTCTGTTTTCTTTCTGCTCAGTCTCAATCCATTGCCCTCCAAGATTCTTCTCCACCTTTCCAGACTATTTTGCAGGTCTTCGTTTTTTCACTTATTAATACGATATCGTCTGCAAATAGTAGGATCTTTAGGAGATTGTTCATTTCCTGATTAGTTAAATAGTCAGGTTTTTTTAATAAATACCTACATAAAATCACACAATTTTCCTGTCGCAGTATACAGAAAGGACAGAGCGCTAGATTTTTTCAACTCGACATTCATTATTCGCATTTTTTACATCCATACAACTCCTATGATACTCTGACTCAACGTTTCCTCCTTTCAAAATATAATTCATCTGATCAAATCATACTTTCTTTGGTCTTAATTTACCATGATTTCCACTCATATTTGTTTGTTTTTGATTTTTTAAACGTTCTTCACTTTATATTTTGATTTTTTTAACTTTCTACACTCATTCGTTTTCTGTTCACAAGAAACGAAAGAAAAAAACTCTTAATTTCTAATTGGTAATATAAAGTGTTTCATTCCTTATTTTTTGCCTTCCTCTCCACCATCCTTTCCATTTCCTTTGATTGACGATATCTTACTTTTTCTTTAATATGTTTCGTTAATAATCTTTGGATTTTTTTTGCGACCATATAACTTACTTTATTTACTTTTGTCCGGTTAGTTAAAAGAGATTGTCGCCTGGTAATAAGCCAGCCAGATTGTATTTACAATGAAGTGTTAAATAAATAAACACTCTCAGAGTGCTTTTCTTCTTCTTATTGATAATTTCAGCCTTAAGGTCATATTTATCCCTTACTACTTAATTCCGTATCCTGATATACTCAAACATTGACCTCTCATACTCGTATATTCTTCTCAGTGTACGCATTTCTACAGAATTATTCGGTTCCTTTTGGGTTTTACCCAGAATTACTTTTGGGTTTTACTCAGAACTACTTTTTCACTCAATATTTTTTTCAAGATCATATTTCACATTAAAATTTACCGAACTTTCTAAATTAAATGTGATTTATCTGCGAAATATTCAGAAATTATTAATATAATAGATTCACCAGGATAGTTATTGCAAATTTGCAGAATTAGCATAATTGTTTTACATAATTATAAATTTAAATAATATTTGAATATGTTAATGCTGTCAATTTTCCTTTCATAGAATTCCATTTTAATATAAAGAAAAATAAATTTAAAATATTTAAATCAGAAACAAAAAATATCTGTTCTCATATCTAGCAAAACCTTATGGACGTCAAAGAAATTCATAAACATAAATCAAAAGCTGTCTGTACGAAAATCAAACTCATTTAGAAAATAAAAAAATGCCGCTGAATTTCAACAGTACATTTATATCACCAATAAAAAAGTGCACAACTGCGAAGTAAACGGTTAAACAAAAGTTTAAAACTGTTCACACAATGTTTAAATTGGCTGTTATGACTTAATCTATATGACAGCTATATATTTTTTGGCTGACTTGTGTATACCTATAAAAATAACATGGGCTAATAAAATAGTCAAACAACTAATTACCTTTTTACTAAAAGATAGTTCGTTTGTTCTATACATCAAAATACAAAGCGTTTGTAATATTATATAATTCATTGCGAGATACATGAACATTAAAATTAACAAATCTAAAAAAATACACGACACATTCTGTAATTTATAGATTCGTATTCTTATTCGGTCCAAACAAATCCAAAAGTATCCGGTCCAAACAAATTCGAATGTGTTTGAACAAAAGAGTTGAGCGCAAGATGGGTTCCAAAGTTCTTGAGTGCTATAAAAATGCAATGACGTGTTGAATTTTGCAATATTTTTTTATGTTAAAATTATATTATAATATACAAGGAATACAAATATGGAATAAAATCCAATTTAACTGTTTTTTTTGCAATTGTTTTAACATAACAAAGATAATTTTTAACAAACAATAAAGAAAGTAAAGAGAAGGATTCAGAGAAAGGTATAAGAAACTTATATATGATATCTAGGTGTTGTTATCTTAAACATTAATATTTTCTTTAATTTGTAATTAGTTTTATCAAACACTGTTTATTTCACTTTTTGTAACGGTATAACCATATCGGTTTCAGAGTTTTCCCCTCATCATCAGGGGAGCACAAACAAGATACTTGTTTGTGCTCCCCTGATGATGAGGTGAAAGCCTTGAAACCAGTAGGGTTATACCATTACATAAAGTGGAATAAACATTATTTGATAAAACAAATTACAATGTCTTTAAACCTCTCGCAATGTTATTGCCTTAATAATATATGTTTTGAATTTATGTATACGTAAGGTACATACATTTCAGTTGGTTGTAGAGGAAAATTTTACAAGAAAATAAACTTACTTTAAAGTGTCTAGATAATTAGGGTATAAATATATTTATTTAAAATATCACACTAGGACGCAGACATATATTTAAAATGTTGCCTGGTGCTATTGCAAAGATTGTACTTAACACGGTGCGGCCCAGAGTAGGACGACGGCTTAAGTTTCACCTTGACAGAGATAAGTGTAACCTTCTCGAAAAGTAGTAATTTACTTAGCAGAAAAGACATGGAACATGTTTTTGTAACGAGAGGAGACAATTTATTTCAATAAGATGTTAAAGTTGAACATATTTGTTATGCGGCCCACACGGAAATAGATCATTGTTGAGTGGACAATTCTCTGTCGAGGATAGTCATTTATCTTCAAGCTGTTCTTACAATGCTTTTGAACAGGGACGATTGCTTTATTATTAACGAATTCTTTTAAAGATTGTGTTTCTCAAAGTTCTCTATATATTTTATGTACGCTCTAGAATTTTAAATATGCTTCATAACTTGTTTTATCAAAACTTATATTCAATTGACAAGAATGCTCAATGTATGACTTAATATTGAGCAAAGTGATAAGAAACTAATGTAAACTTAAATCTGATGTGTTGACTTCGATGAAGATCACTCAGAGATGATTTTAGCATTTGTAACGAATTAATGAAGAAATATTAACAAAACAAATATACGAGTATAGTGCAGATGAGAGAAGAAGGTGTGTAAGAGGTAGACAAGAGATTATTGTTGGATCATGTGAATAATTTTTTAAAGTTAAAAGTGAAGAAAGGCAGATAAATCGTTGGAGTTGTATCGAGAAGGTGTAAGAATATTTAAACGACATGAGAATCTCTCAGTCGTTTGAAAATCAAATGGTGCTCAAAACGTTTAATTAATTGATTCGTAGCAAGTTAGAAAGCAATGCTTGCATTTGGAGCCCGGTGGGGGCGCAGAACTCACTCATGGTGGAGACGGCACAAAAAATATCTATGATATCTCTGTATGAGTGAGTTTGGTATCTATCCATTGCTTTATCCTACTCAGTTTCTGTTGGGCATGCTCGGGTATAACTCTTTAAGGGTAAGAAGAGATCTGTGTCTCCTGATATACGTTGTCAGACTCGTTCGAGGAGTTGTGAGCTGTCTAGCATTACAACAAAGATTAGCGTTAAATGTTCCTAACAATTAGACTAGATTGTACTTGCAAGAACTGTTCTCAATAACATACGAAATATAAATATAATTTTGAAAGAAGAATAGTGAAGGAATGAGAGAAATAGGAGCTGTATGGGAAGATTTATGTATGTAGAGTAGGCGTGGGAAGTATTTCGTAATGGAACGATCAGCGTTATGCCATTTTTGACTTCATCAACAGGGAAATAGCATGAAGGTATGTATGTACAACGTACGCAGAAAGGATTAGAAGTTTACTGGATTTGAAAACCTTTATGATCAAATACAATCAACGATAATTCACAATAGTCTGCTTTAGAGCAAGAATTTTATCAATGACTATACTTCACTTCTCCTGGATTTCCACAATCCTAAGTATGGTCAATAGACAACCCTCACAAGTCAGAACAGTATCTGCGAATTCTCTTCTTGCATACGTTTTTCCACATATTCTCCGCAACATTCACATTTATACAGCATTTTCTTACATTCATCATTTTTTTACCCCCTCCAAGATTCGTTTGTAAATCCTAATATTGAAACTAAGATTTCATTATGAGTAGCCAGCTTTGTTCTTCTTGAAGTTTTTCGATATATACAAATATTGTGTAATATAAACCATAATTTACTCTTTTTACAATATCGCATTTCGTGCGGCCATACGATGTTAATACGCTTTCAAGGTAGAAAAATCGCAACTTGCTCTATTATTTTCACTTTTATTCGCACACAACTTTGTTTTCTTTTCTTAATAATCATAGCTTTAATTTTTTCAATATTCATGCTCTTAAATAAATAAACGATTTTATGAAATAATAGTAAGTTAATGCAGTGTTGGGATAACCCTAATCTGCTCGTAGCAACAATGAACAGAACTTAGTTTAGACGTTATATGTCCCACGACGCGTGTTTTAATAAGATGAATCGATATAATTAGTTTCAATTACAGGCCTCGAAATAGTACACCTACAGAATATTCCATTTTTTCTTCTTAACTCTACTTAATCATTTATGTAAAGCCTATAGTTTGAGTTCTTCAGTAACTCAGTAACTTCAATAACTTAATATAGGAACTTGTTCTTCCGCTCAGGTTCCATTCCCAACGGTGACGTAAAACGTTAGTCAGACATGCTAAAAGATTTTCACGGCTGTTTCTAATGGGTTTAAATATTTTTTTGGAATTGTTTCTGTATTGAGTATGCTTAAATGATGACTGATGATTCAAATATGGATTTTGTTATTTGTTTTATCAAACACTGTTTATTCCACTTTTTGTAACGGTATAACCCTACCGGTTTTAAGGCTTTCACCTCATCATCATAGCATAAACAAGAGTCTTGTTTGTGTTCCCCTGATCATGAGGTGAAAGCCTTGAAACCGGTAGGGTTATACCGTTACACAAAGTTGAATAAACAGTGTTTGATAAAACAAATTACAATGTCCTTAAACCTCCACAACGTTAATGCCTTAACTATAAATAATATAAAAGATGAATTTGTTTTTAACAACATCAACCTGAGAATAAATATTGTAACGCCTTCGAAAAGTCATCTATCATTTAAACCAACTTCACTATGCAATGCATATCAATAAATACGGAAATAAATTGGACAGATAAGAGGCTCTATATCCAAATAAGTGCATAGGGATGAACATCTGGTAAATACGTACATTCTCAAGTTATCACCATTGCTTGCTGGAGTTGTCTCCGCCTCCCTCCACTTACAATACCCAACTTTTTAACCGATCGAACATAAGTCAGTCTTGTTTGTGCTCCCCTGATGACGAGGGGAAACCTTGAAACCGGTCGGGTTATACCGTTATATTAAGTGGAAAAAACAGTGTTTGACTAAACCAATTATGATGTCTATAAACCTCCATAATGTTAAAACCTTAACTACATATGAATAATATTATGTAGAACGTTTGTGATACACAATGAAAGATAATTATATTTCGATACATTTTTGTTGCATATACTAAAACCTGGCGGATTAATTGCTTTTGGCAATGTTTTATGAACAACCAGATATATTTCGTACTGTATTGAGATACTTATATAGTGGTGACTGCTTTTTATCCCACGCTTTGCTTTTTATATTGGTAATGTACTGGTAATGCGTCTTCAAAATGTGTGTCTAAGATTCATTTTCAACCTACGAAAGTACGATCATATAACTTCATACCAGAAGGCATTGAACTGGTTGAATGTTAGAAATAGATACCAAATTCACATACTGTCTCTATTGTATAATATCCTTAACTGTCCCGCCGCACCCTCTTATCTCACCGAAGATTTTCAGCGTCTTTCCAATCATAGATTAGCGCTACGCTCAAACAGAGATTGTTTATTGGCCTTTCCAGTTCACCGTTCCTCTTTCTTTACGTCGTCATTTACTGTCCATGCAGTGAGACTCTGGTATCAGTTGCAAACCAATATAAGACTCGCTCCGTCTTTGGCATGCTTTAAGAAGCGACTGAAAAAACTCTTTATTTCTGGTCAGTAAAATAACGTGTTTCATTCCTGATTTTTCTTTTCCTTTCCTCTCCACCATCCCTTCCTTTCATTTTGATTGATGATATCTCACTTTATATGAAAAATAATGTTCGGGTGATTGTCCGTCTTTGTGGGGCTCTTGGGCATGTGCTCACGTATATTTTTATGGATTTCGTGGGGATGGATAGTCATTTGAATGATTTATGCGACCACGTAACTTGCTTCATTTACTTTTGTCTGGTTGGTTGGAAGAGATTGCCGCCTGGCAATAATCCCGCCTGATTGTATTGCAATAAAAGTGTTAAATAAATAAATAAATAAACGTACCTTAATAATTGAAAAAATTTATAAAATACACCTGCTTATAAACATAGGATTAACTAGATTTCCTTGTGTGTTATATTCTTATAATAAAGATTAAAAAAAGTTCCACGTACTTGCATATGTTTAGAAAAACACGTCTGATAAGAAAACTACAGAAAACTTACCAAACGAAGACAAATTACAAATAAAGCTTTTTAGATTTTCTAAAATGTAATAGGGACCAAGTTGGGATTAGTGTAGTGTTCATATATAATCATACATTTTGATAGCTTCTCCCAAAAAGGGTTGTCTATAAGTGCTTCCTAAAGCTGCACATGTTACCTATATGACTAACAAACACATTGAGGTTACCATTCCGTGCCACATGTCCAGCAACGCAAAAAGCCCTGTCATAATAAATATTGGATTGCTTTGGAATTATCAATTTATTCGATGGAAACAAAATCAACCAAAAGACTGTTCTCTTCACCGAATCAACATCTTTCGGACATAAATTCGAAAGATAAAATTGAGACATTTAATTAAGGGACTTGAATATAAAGAATTAAAGTTCGAAATCAAGCCTTTCGCGACACTTATGCTAATATTGAAATTTTAGAATCTGACTAATATGTTATGACTATATTTTTGACTATCATGGTTCAACCTAGCAGGTGTATTCAAAATATACTGCAGTCTAAAAATTTGCGAATGAAGCTTTCAAATACCAACGTATTTTTATAACACGGAAAGCAAAAAAAAACAACTTATTATTTTTCCAGCTTTGGTTTTGAATAACTTAGTTTAGTAAAAGCAAATAAATTTAATCGGTTTTCATCAGCATGTAAATGTTTGTGGTTTCAACGAATAATCTGAAAAACACTAAATACTTTACAAATCCGATTTCATTTTACCGTGACGCAGCATATGACTTACTACGGATTAAGATAAGCTTTTTTATGTGACGTGATTAGCTTTGAATGTAGTGTATTTAATACAGTGCTGAAATTCGATTTCAAGTCCAAAAACGTTGACAATCAGCATCGTCAGCATATACGTTCCATCAGGTACACAGGATTACCACAAAACGCCTATAACTAAGTCAGTCCATAGATCAACCAATCCAATTCTCTCTATGTTGCTAACGTTTAGACCAATATCGGTGACCGTGCTTTAAGGGTTGCCATTCATGTTAAGCAAACGGGCACCCCAGATTTCCTTCCAGGCTGGTTTTACTCTTAGACTGTTTTACAAGAGATTT
The DNA here is from genome assembly GCA_949825065.1 of Odontocerum albicorne. NCBI lineage: Eukaryota > Metazoa > Arthropoda > Insecta > Trichoptera > Odontoceridae > Odontocerum > Odontocerum albicorne. The sequence goes on along the minus strand of OX463854.1, from coordinate 11,273,626 downwards.
TATGTTTTATTGTAGCTAACAAGTTATATCATAAACTGCTTATCATTAATTCTAATAGCGCTAAGTAAAAAAAACTCAGTCCAGCAGATTTAACCTGCCGATCGTCATGCAATTTTGATATCTTTGCCATCGGAATGGTTTAATCTGTCCATACTGTGTGCTTGCTGATGTGCAAAAACTCGTACATAAGTCAATATACGAACAGGTGTCTTCCATAAACAAGACATGGGTTGACAAGCATACTCGATCAAAAACTATTGCTTATCGTATCGTATCGTATTACCAAGTTAGTCCGAGACTACGAATCCACCTATAGTATCGTAACATTGGTATATAGTATTGTATAGGATAGCCGTCCGAGTCGTGTAGTCACTTAAATAAAATTTAGGTTTTGTTAATATGAATATCAAGCATATTATAATTAAATTTTATTTAACAAATTATTAATACATTATTAAAAAAATGTTTATTTCCTTTGCATTGATGATAAATTTGGCTCAATAAGCTATTATCAACAATGCTAAATACATGTCATCATTTCTTTATATAAGTTCAGTTGAAAAAAATTGTTATAACCATACGTGCTAGGGTCTAAAATTTAGAGTGTATATGTTACATAAAGTAACTTTGAGGAATTAATACAATTTGTGTGATTTACAGTGTATTCTCACTGAAATTTTTAGGGTTAAGCTGTAAAATCAAACTGTTCAAGTATGGTGCATACATTTAATTTATTATAAAAAATGATCGAGAGAACTTTTGTACAGTGAAACGGTATGACGATACACGTTAGTTTGTAAATAAAAATTGTAAAGCATTAATACAAAAAGTTGAATATTCCAATATACCAGTTTAGAAAAATGTTTATTAATCGTGATTTATATGGTTTACGGGCTCTAGCAGCATGAGAAGAATCTTGTCTGATATTCTTCCTAACGAATAAGCTAACGCTAGAAGCAGACCTTTTTTATGCAACAGGATAAATCCGTGCAAAGTGGATAAAAAAAATTTAAAACAATGTTCACATTGACTTTCCTAACTGAGAAGTTAAACTTTTCATGATTTGATATAATAATTAGATTAGATCTTGATAACTGCTAGATTATATGGTAGTTAATGTTAACGTGTAAGCCTTGTCTAACAAATAGGTTGAAAAATGTCGAGACGGTCTAAATATCATATAAAAAAAAATTGCGAGGTTATCAAGTTCAAAGTAATTCTTTAATTATCTAGCGTGCACCTTTCCACTATCGATTCCGGAAGGAGGACAGATACCTACCTACTTATCGAGTCGTATCCTTGCGCAGGAATATTCAGGATTCCTGAAATATCCCCCGAATGTGTTGTGGCGTTAGAATCACATAATACACTTCGCCTTAAGCCCTAAATCTGGGTGGATAAGCCTACTTTGATTTCGCAACCCCGCGAGGCCTATGTAAATGTGAGCGTTTGCGGAAACTACTCGGAACACTTTCTGCTTATGCGTGCGTACACACCAATCTTCATTAGCACACAGCTTCTCAAATGTTTATTCTTTGTGGCATACGTTGAACCTCCGTGGACTTATAGTAGATTATTTGTCTTTTACTTTTCATAATACGACAAAAAACATTAATATATTTTGAAACGATATCAAGTTCTTGTCACTGACATTCCTAAAGCATATATCATACACTCTTTAATAAATAATATTAAATGACTTACTGAAATGACTTACTGAAATGACTTACTAAAGCATCTACACTCTTTCAATAAGTAATATTAAATGACTTACTAAAGTATCTACACTCTTTCAATAAGTAATATTAAATGACTTACTGAAATTACTTACTAAAGCATCTACACTCTTTCAATAAGTAATATTAAATGACTTACTGCCATGACTTACTAAAGCATCTACACTCTTTCAATAAGTAATATTGAATGACTTACTGAAACGACTTACTAAAGCATCTACACTCTTTCAATAAGTAATATTAAATGACTTACTGCCATGACTTACTAAAGCATCTACACTCTTTCAATAAGTAATATTAAATGACTTACTGAAATGACTTACTAAAGCATCTACACTCTTTCAATAAGTAATATTAAATGACTTACTGCCATGACTTACTAAAGCATCTACACTCTTTCAATAAGTAATATTAAATGACTTACTGAAATGACTTACTAAAGCATCTACACTCTTTCAATAAGTAATATTAAATGACTTACTGAAATGACTTACTAAAGTATCTACACTCTTTCAATAAGTAATATTAAATAACTTACTGAAATGAACATCTCGATATTTGATGGAATTCAAATATTATATGTAGGTGTCAATTTGCTCATCTAGAATAATTGGGTCAACAAGAATAATTTGTTCAGCTAGAATAATTTCCTGACAGAAAAAGCGGTTAAGTAAATAAAACCACTTATTTAAAAGGTGTGTTCTGGAATAAATGATAACACATAGATAATGAAGGTAAAATTGACATGTTCATGAAAGCTTCCAGAGCCATTGTAAGAAAAACACTGAGTGACATAGTTCAAAATTCTTGTATCTGAGAAATATGTGAAGTGGAAGAAATGGTACGAAATGGTAAGAAACCGTTAAAAACACTGGCTATGCCATGTGTAAAAGATAGATAGTATGTTACAAGAGTTCCCTATGTGGCAATGTACGAAACAGCCGCTTGTAAGCGTCCCGCATGAATATCTCTTGAGAACATGTGGAACGATAGCTGGGAGTCAACATCTAAAGAAAGACAGTCTTGATGATAAGAAACCAGTGGTTAATATTTAGGGAAATAAAAAATAAGAAAAATGCTTAAAACGATAATTCCATTGTAAATGTAACTTTAACACTAAATGCGAGATATTGTACTAGTAAAAGTAGCGCTTTTATTTGAGATTATTCGAGAAGCTAAAAATATGTGTCGATATTTCTTTATACAGTAGACGCGATTCTCTGGGATCGCATTAATCGTATTACGAATTAACCAGAGCAGTGAAAAAAAATTTCTTTTTACATCTCCAATATTTCCAAATATTATAAAAAATTGATTTTTTTTTCAGCACCGGTTAATCAATAACCCGGTTAATTGAGATCCTACTATACTTAGAATGCGTACTTTGACAGTGCTACAATTTCAAAAAGGTTTAATAAAGTCGAAATTTATTTTCCATACATATTATTACATTGTCAAACATTCCGATAGACGTCCGATTTTTTAAATAATGTTTAACTTAAAAAATATTTTATTAACAACATTAAAATAAGTTTATTTCTATGTTATTCATTAAATAAAACATATTTTTTTATTCATATAATATTTAAATATTCCCTATGCATACATACACACTATCACGTCGTTCTCCTGTCGGGGACAAAACGTCAGACTTTCTTATCGCAACACACATCTTTCCCCTCTTCTACATTAATAAATCTTCTCATACAACCCCTATTATGATATTTTTTTAACATTACCTTCTTTCAAAATATCATTCACTTGATCCAACAAAACTTTTCAAAATTTTCCTTTACAACGCCTCTCACTTGCATTTGAACTGTATATTTGTTTTTTTTTTAAATTATTTTTCATTCATTCGTTCTACATATCCAAGCCACATCAAAAGTCTAAATAAGCAAGCTAAGAAGGCAATAACCTATACACAAAATGCATCAAAAGATATTATGTGTTTTAAGTTTTTGACGATTATTTCTTAAATTATTGCATTTGTGTTACATTTAAAACACGAGTATATGACTGGAAAAATAATATGAAAACAATGTCATAAAAATTGTTAAAAAAGTAATAAAAAATACGTCATTTATGACAGTATGAAATACATGTCATTAAAAATGAAATTATGTCTTCTGTAGCAAAGTGGTAGAACGCTTTCTTTTATTCTAGGGTAATGGTTTAGATTCACGATAGTATTGTATTGCTGTGTGGGAATATCTTTCAACAGAAGAGAAAGATGAAAAAGAGGTCTTAATTTAAATCCATACCTCTTTTTAAAAATTCTGGTTTTCAACGTGAATCGAGCCTGCAACCCATGGGTCGGAAGACTGTCGCCATACCAATTAAACCACGAAGCTCGTGTTACTGATAATTTACCATGTTTTTTTTTTAAGTAAGCCTGCAACACCATTCTGTTTGATTAAAAGAAACTAGTTGCAACCCGTGAAATATTCACGGAAGTAAAACAAATTCTATATTTATGAAAATATATATTCATAAATGTAGAATTTGTTTATATACTCGTATATATAATTTATACATCGTCCCCTTTTATACCGGTTCAAAAATTGTTAGCTAGGTATTTAAAATTTGTTCAGTATAGTTTCCATCTTTTCATTTATCACGGACCCACCGAGATTCAAATTTCGAATTGCTTTCGGAGAGAATCCAAGTATTCCTCTCTCGCTCTCTTGTATTCAAAATTCAATTCTCGTATTCTTTCTTTGGCGACAGCCGTCGTATGGGTTTCGGCCTATTTATACTATGATACACGCATGGTCATATGTCTGTTAGGTATTTTATTTGAAATAAAATAATTCGATACTTGAAGAATAAAAGCTATTCAAAGAGTTATAACACTTTCATAGCTCTAGAAATTCAGAATAAAAATTTGTTTGTTGTTTATGTTCACGTTTCAAATTGTCCACACATTGATTACGATATTTAGCCTGAACAGTTTTATACACTTTATTTTAGACGGTGATTGCCAGACTTTTTTATATACGAGTATATGCCCCCTTGGTTCTACCTATATAATCTCATTTCAGATGCCCATGCAATACAAAAATAATCCAAAGGATTTATTTAGCACTCGTTTCTTCAACGAGCAAATTAAAACCAATCCAGAAACATATAGTTTGAGTATACCTGGAATCGAGTATCATGCTTAATAGTTCATGTAGTGGACGACCTCCGTAGCCTATTGGTAAGATTCTTGACTTCCCCCTAGGAGTGTAGTGTTCGATTCTCGATGGCACTAAAAAAAAAGAATACCAGTTTGGTGAAAAGAGTTCGTCTGGAAACAATACTCGCACGTGCCGAGCAGCAGGGTTGCCAACACGTTCAATGACGACCCGTGAGATATGTGCTGACTCCAAGATTCTAGCCCGAAGGCTCGCTTACTGAGCTCGAAGACAATATTGTTTCCCGGTCACGCTTTCCAGTGTGCCCGAAATGCTTATTCGGATATATTAAGGAGTGACATACAAAAAAAATGTGGTAAATTGTAAAATAAGTGGTAAGCGTTTTTCATCGCTTCAACAAAATTGAAGCTGCCTTTCATATCATTTAGTGTCACCAACTGTGCTCAGAACGCCCAAGAGAGGGTGGTACAACGCAGTTACAGAAACACTGTTTTAAGGTATTTTTAAAGGTTGTTACATCATAAATGTGTATTGCAAAACATTGTTTGAGAAACACTGATAACCAAAATATTTTATATTGCGGAAGAAACGCCAGAACATCTCAGATTACATAATATTTATGAGTCTTTGATCTCAAATACTTAAAGGATGTAAATACAACACAAACAAGGTATTTAAATAACAGGTATACTACCTCGCTTTGAAGGTCTCCAAAATTAAGAAAAGAGCTTTAATGGAAAGACTTTAAAAATATATGTTCTACGTCGTATAAGACCTTGATGTATAAATAAAAGCAAAATTATATTTTAAACTAAACCAACAAATACTAAGCCAAATGATAGCATCTAGTTTATCCAAATCATTAGCTTTAAAATAAATTAATTCATAAAGCTTTATTTTATACACCTATCTAAAGCATATTGTTGAGATTTGTTAATTTTCATTATTATTTCATAAATAACAATTACTATCATGAAAATATACCCGTAATCCTTATTGCTAAGTTCATATTTTTCTCCAATCACGGAGAAACAAGATAAAAAATTCTTGCCCATCGCACCAAATAAGTTCTTGCTTTAACAATAACACAATCCAGAGAGGAAACACAGACAGTACCTCTTTGGAAACAAAATTTAACCACTGAATACGAAAAAAAGGATCTTTTAAACTCCAATGAAACCTACAAAGCGCCCCGCAATTTTATTAAAAAGCCTTAATTGTAATTACAAAAACTGATTTCATCGATGACAGTAAATCAATTTTTATTTGTTTAGTAAATATGTTTACTTCGACAGCTTTCTGTTTTTGAAAATTAGAACATTGTTTCTCCATATACGAGTATACGTTTTGTTTCATTTTCACTTTACCATCACATTATATTTTGTTTAATTTTAACTCGCGAAGCGGCATTTCTGAAGCTGTTAATTCGTTAAGAAATCGTATTCGAAATTTGATAGTTCTATCCTCATCGTTTGCAACGTCAATTGATAAAGAAATTAGTTTTTCACATCTTTTTGGTATCTTATTAAGAAGTAAGGAAGGAAACGCACTTGAGGAGAGTTTGCTCTCTAAACGGCGTTATATAAATTGTTCTTTTATTATTATGAGTTAGAAATGTCTTCTGCATTGCTGAATTTGCACATACGGCAAGTAGTATCTCTCTTACCCCACAAGTTAGGGTAAACTGAACATTTCAATCTGCAATATTGTGGCTCAAAGTCTCAAGTAATTACATAGACCCTATATGATCACACTATTTGTGCTCTAACTGAGGGAAATAACCCGACGGTACACATGTACCAGAAATGTCGATACAGCAAATTAGTGCTGCGAGACGACATATGCGAAATCCTAAGTTTCCAATGGAATAATTAACAGCGCTTATTATCTCCATTGTCAATAGACAGGAATCCAACAACGGTGAGCTTCGTTCCCTCTCGCTCTCTCTCTATCTCTTCTATTTATATTGGGAAGCTTTTAGACGTGGTTAAAAAGTTTGATTGGATTTACTCTGACTTTGTTTTCAGCTTGTGGATACATTGCCAGTATTTGTTTTAAAATTTAAAAAATCAGCTATTTTAGAAAAAGCCACACTAACTGGGAACTTTTTTTATATATTTTATTTTTCAGTTCTACTTATCATCTTGTGTCTTAATTTGATCGTAATTATATTGTTATCTGTAGTTAAAAAAAATGCGTGTACTGAGAACAAAGGTGCTTTCCCCTAGTCTATGTAATTGTCGTCTGCAAATTATTAGTGTACGGCACCGGTACAAATACTAGAAATAGGTGGATGGTTGCTGCTCAATGCTCGAAGATTTCGGCTCACGGTGAAAAGTAGCAGGGTGAAGAGATTCCTCTTAAGCAGGTAGTAGATGGTTGCAAGTAAAAGGCCGTAGACAGAGTGAACCGATAATGTATTTTTTTATTTTGGCGCTCCTTATGTCCGGCCAATCGCCCATCGCAAGCGCTTGTTTTCGCCCGTGCATGCCGTCATGACTTGCGAAATATCACAATTCTCGCAAGTTTTTGCATGCATGGGCCGGCCGACTTTTGATTCTGGCTCGCGATGGCCACGCATAAGGAGCACGGACCTCAACAAACATAAAATTATACATAAAAAAAATCCTAATAACAAGAAAATACGAGTATATCGATCATATTTTATGGTGACGCATACGTCCGATACAATTGGTGATATTAATAAAACTGGTTGTCTTTGTTCTCTTGTGTAAATTATTAAGTTGAGGAATTTCGCTAAATAGGTAGTATTTTCTTAGATAATGGAAGAGCTGCCGATAGAAAATGAACGGTGTGTAGCGACGAAAAACAAAGTCAATAAAAATAAAACTAATGTACAGATCAAATTTGAGTAAAATGATGCGTGGTAAAGAAAGACTAGGAATGTTTGGTTCCCGTATGTTGTCTCAATTTTTTTAAGCTACAATATTTGGCTCATTCCTGGACTTCTTCGTCATGCAGCATCTTCTTCGTCACCTACGTGATCTAGTTGGTAAAATGTTTGCTTCCAGCCCAAAAGTTGCAGGCTAAAACTCAGATTTAATCAAAGAACTCAAATCTGTTTTTCACTCCATCTCAAGGCCTCTTTACCATCTTTCTGGTTGATTGGAAGAAATTGACATAGCAATAAGGTTACCAGCTTGAATTTAATACATCGAAAGTGTAATATGATACAATGTGTAATTAATACCCATAATTCACAAATATATACGAGTATTATATAATATGTTAAGTAATTGACTGTCATTATCAACAGTATTCAAGGAACAATATACTTTTGTTTGCTTTCACACCAGTCGTCACCAAGTTCCACTGTGGGTTTCTATTCTGCCTGCACTATATCTAGGTTGCGGTGTCGACTGCTTTCAATTATTCATCATAACTATAAAGTTCAGAGTTGTGTCTTGACTCTAAGGGCGTGAATGGATTTATCTAACACGAATCTTTAATCATGTGGAATCCTTTGAAAACATGCAATTTGTAAGGGCTTTTAAACCAAACAGATAAATCCATTTCTGTTGCATTACATATCATTAAAAGAGGCAATTTCAATTAAAAAAAAAAATATTGTATTGCCTATGTTGTATATATTTTAACGCAGCGAATTTATTTCAATGTGACACTGTGTTCAAACCAACTAGAAATATATTCAAGACATCTTAAGAAATGATCTGCCTCTATGTGTTAGAGAAGCACTTGAAGACACCCCTTTATGGGAGGTCTCATCAAAATGTATATTATTAAACCAAATTTATGATTTAATATAAACACTACACACATACATTATATTTCACCTAAAGCCGAATGTTTGAATAAGAAAGGTTTCTTCGAAGTTTCCTTGATAAGTTTTCCGAGATTTTTTTACCCAATGCGTTTTCTAAGCCTATGTAGATACGAGAAATCTAATCTTTTGACTGTAGTCACCACCTTTTTAACCTTATACTTATGTATATTTATTTTGTTATATTTTTAATAATTGTGGGTTCGATTCCCTTTCAGGAGTGCCTGCTCTCTAAACGGCGCTTTATAAATAACAAGAAAATGGGAATTGAACCCCCAATGTTGGAAGAACCCATAAAATATGGAAGTCTTACCAACTAGCCTCACGTCAATGTATAGGATTATCCAATAAAATTGTAATAACTGGCTGGTAATATATTAGGTCCTTACATATGAAATTGGAGTTTTGCCGTACTGGCAACTTTGATCTCAAATATCTTCTCTTTGGTTAGGAATTCCAAATTCAAATTTATACAGCTATTTACTCAAGTATTTGTGTTTCGAAAATTATAATTCATTTGTTTTTTCCTCAATTGTTTTTTTTTCTTTGCGTCACTCAGTTTACAAAATGGAAAACTTGAAATATCGCGTTATTTACGAGTACGAGTTCCACCGTGGCACCAGTGCTGCAGAAACGGCTCGAAGGATTAATGATGTGTATGGCGACGGTGCCGCAAAAGAAAACACAGTGCGTTTTTGGTTCCAACGTTTTCGTTCTGGAAATTTCGACCTGCAGAACAAGCCCCGTGGACGGCCGGAGACCAAAGTTGATAATGAAGAATTGAAGGCTATTGTGGAAGCGGATCCATCGCAAACCACGTCCGAGTTAGCTGCAGGCTGCGGTGTTAGTGATAAAACTGTTTTAATCCACTTGAAGCAAATTGGGAAGGTGAAAAAGCTTGAAAGGTGGGTACCTCACGAATTGAGTGAAGCAAATCAACAAACGCGCGTTGACTGCTGCGTTGCATTACTCAACCGGCACAATAATGAAGGGATTTTGAATCGAATCATTACCTGTGATGAAAAGTGGATCCTGTATGATAATCGGAAGCGCTCATCGCAATGGCTGAACCCTGCCGAACCAGCCAAACCATGCCCCAAGCGAAAATTGACTCCAAAAAAGTTACTTGTGAGCGTTTGGTGGACTAGTGCTGGTGTCGTTCACTACAGCTTTCTTAAATCTGGCCAGACGATTACGGCAGATGTCTATTGTCAGCAACTGCAAACCATGATGGAAAAGCTAGCTGCTAAACAACCGAGGCTGGTTAATCGCTCTAGGCCACTGCTGCTTCATGATAACGCTAGACCACACACTGCACAACAGACGGCTACCAAATTAGAAGAGCTTCAATTGGAATGTCTAAGACATCCACCGTACTCTCCGGACCTTGCCCCAACAGATTACTATTTTTTTCGAAATTTGGATAACTTCTTGCAAGGGAAAAAATTCAACTCCGATGGGGCAGTCCAAACCGACTTCAAAGATTTTATTGATTCCCGTCCGAATGGTTTTTTTAGTAAAGGGATCGATGAACTACCTATGAGATGGCAAAAGTGCATAGATAGCAATGGTACATACTTTGATTAAATAAATATATTATATTTAAAAAAAATCAACTTTATGTTCCTCCCAAACAAAACGCCAATTTCATATGTAAGGATATAGTAGACCTAGACCAAAAAAGCCAATCTGACAATTCTAGTCTATAAAATAAGCATGATTAAAATTTTCACCTCATTATCTCTAGATATTTAAAGCTTTTTTTTTCTAGAGGTTATTATTTAAGAAGATTCCAATAGAAATACTACTTTTTGCACAGGGTCTAATCTCTCAACGTATAGAAAATCTTATTGCACGTTCTTCGGTCATGACCAAGAGACTTCAAAACTTCCCTCGATTAAAAAGTTTATACAGGGTGGCCACTGAACGACTGAAGGGGTTTGAAAATGTCATAACTTGTTAATTTTCAATCTTTTTTTTTACAAGTTGTAGAGCTTTACTATTCCAAAATACTCAGCAACGCCTGCAGTACACCATTTGATTTCAGCGCCTAGCCAGAGATAACAACAAGTTTTTGAACAACTTGATAATGGGTGATGAGACCCATTTTAATTTAAACGGGTACATTAACAAACAAAACTGCAGATTTTGGGCTACTGAAAATCTCAGAGAATTACATCAGCATCAATTGCATCCCCAAAAATGTACTGTTTGATACTGTGTTATGTCTGAAAGAGTTATCGGCCCCTATTTCTTTGAAAATGAGGAAGGTCAGTCAGAAAGAATCAATGTATAGGACAATTCTTAAATTTTTTTTACGCCCAGCGGTCGAATATAATCAGGAGGTATGGTTTCAATAGGATGAAGCTACTGCGCACACTGCCAGAGCGACGATGGCAGTGTGCATAGTACAGCGATATACATCGTTCAGCCTTTCATGGGCCACCCTAAACATATGTATTTATTTATTACCCGCGTATAATGAAATGTTTCCAATATGCATTATGCAATTTCTTCGAGTAAAATAGTAAAGTACATACAAGGCACCATAAAACGAAAAATATCCTACACACAAACGAAATCTGCCTGATTCTTGTGACCAGGACTTTAAATTTTAGTTTTGTTTTGCTCTTTTGTCATTTTGATTCGAGATTAGTTTTAAAACTTATTTTTATCCATAATTATATGCAAAATATAGACACTTCACCTCATTCTATATCTGATCAACGTACAAATAAATAACAATGAATCAGCCTACATGACCATTTAATTTTGAGGTTTGAAGAACTTGTATCATTGGCTATTTAAGTTGTTTCAAAACTGAAGCGAATGTTGCATGCCAAAGCGACGATCGATGAATGTTTCGCTAGGTGGATGACATTAATAATTGTGCTATGGAATCCCAAAATAGAAAGGCATAAGAACTGTGGGAAAGACTTAGAGGTATATAGAACAGTGGATAAATGCTGCATGTGGAGGAAGATAAACCTGCACTGTATTGGATACATTGCACTGTCTTTAGGCTGTTTTCTCACAGAAGATCACACGATTGACGTGAGAGAACGGTTCAAGATTGACGTTGGAGTGGCGAGGGAATCCTCGACGACGACATATATTCTCCTATTTTAGATTTCGGCGCTTTTCTTCATTTCACTTTTTGATCAAAGGTGTGCTGGTAGAGCTTAATATTCTTTGGTTTTGGTTTAAATATTTCAGTGCCCTTTTGACCTTGTTTCCTTACACAACACCTTATTCAATATCTATCATATCCGTAATCAGAAAAAAAACAGAAAACTTTCTTCCTAAATATGATAATTCTTCTTCTTAATCTAATTCTTGATTATTAATTCGTGTATCGCATTTAATTCTCCTGTCATAATTTCGTGTTGAGAACCAGCGTGGGCTTGTTGCTGACATGCTGGTTATCGAGGGTTTCGGGTACGATACTTAACGGTATCCAAAAAACAAAGGGTCCCAGTCATGTTAAAAGTTCTTCTTGTAACAATAATCCTACATGCTCAACGTGTGCGAGTGTTGTTGCCCTTCCACGTGTGGCAGTTTTTCCAACATTTACGATGGTGAACTGTTATGACTTGCCTTCTCCAGTAGTTCTTAACCCACCCTGCCACGTTCTTCATTTCGAGTTAGCAAGGTTACGTATTTCTTTCCCGATTTTAATGAAGGAGAGCTTCCTGAAATGGTTTGGGCACGTGGAATGAATTAATAAAAAATGCTGTGCAAGGCGTGCTAGAGAAAACCAAGGAAAGTATCATTAAATCAAAATAATTATATTTTGAAAGAAGTAACAGTAAGAAGTAAGAAAAATCGTAGGAGTTGTATGAGAAGGTGTATGGATGTGGTAGAGGTGAAATAGTTGTGTCGAGGTAGAAAAGTGTGGTGCTGTTTCCTTTTTATCAACCATAACAGGGAAACAGCATGTTGGTATTATGTATGGTATACTATATACACATATGTACCTAACTAGTTTTACTTGCTTTTGTCTAGTCTGCCACCACAATCAAATCAGCTCATCAGATTGTTATACAATGAAGTATTAATGAAAAATTAATGAAGATTTAATGAAGAAGAAATATTCATCCTTATACTTATACAATGAAGTATTAATGAAGAATTAATGAAGAAGAAATATACATCCTTATATCTCAAAAGTAAATTCACTCAGTTATATCAGTTTTCTATTTCAATCACTTGCCACGTGTAGGTCATATGTTACTTGCAGAATAGACTTTGAAAACAGACTTACCCAAAAATGATATAGTAAAATAATGAGAGAATTAGAAATTTTCTAAATATACTAAAATACCTTGTGGTAAATTTGTAATTTTCAATATAATTAAGGTAAACCTAATTGAAAGCCGAGATATGCACATTGTTTGCTACCATTCCCGCACCCTCTCGCCTGAAAGGTGCAAGATTAATCAGGAAGGGTGAATTAATTAGTTTCTGAATTTAGGGCATATGCCATATAACATTTAGTGCATCCATAGGATGGTATGTGCCAAAACTGAGCTGCTTTCATAATACCTTTAAATTGTGTATTCATTAATATCGTCGTCCAAAGTGCAAAATGTATTATCTCGACTTAAGCAACTCAACACTTAATCGCTTTAAATTGTCACAAAAAATGTACTTTTTTACTTTGAATCTTTTTGATATCTCTGAAAATATGCAAATGTTCTAATATGCGTTTTTACGAGTATATGCATTGGAGTGGATGAATTACACGAATATAAGTTTTTTACATTTTTTCCAAAAATAATTATTATTTATTTTTGTATGTTAGGGCTTTGGATCTCCTTCGCCTTGGCCTGTCACGTTTTTGCATAACCTGTACTATGTATGTACGTGCTTATTATTGTGATTATTTTTAATGGTCAAACAGATCGTACATTGTAACAAATAGACAAATTGTTAGTCTAAATATTTTGTTTTCTTTTTAATATTTTATAAGAGAGAAAAATATACGTAATTAAATAAATGAACACATTCAAACAAAAATATTCCGATAAGAAATTTTTTTTTTGTATGTGAATGAAGATCACTTAGAATAATGTAAGTAGTGGAACAATTAAGTAAGCTGTTATTCAATATTATAACATGCATTCCACGAAGTTTAAACAATAAAGTAAGCTGTTATTCAATATTATAACATGCAAGTCCACGAAGTTTAAACGATAAAGTAAGCTATTATTCAATATTATAACATGCAGTCCACGAAGTTTAAACACAGTCCATTGGTGAAATGATTTTTCCTTAAGTTTATTGAGATGATATATTTTAAACCTCTTAATTAAGGCATCTTCTTCTTCTTCACGTGTCCTGCCGGGTCCCCCCGACGTTGACGACCATCTGAGAGAAAGCTTCCCTGTCCTGGGCGGCGCGAAACAGCTCCCCCACAGTTCTGACGCCGGTCCATTGTCGGATGTTTCGAAGCCAGGAGAGCTGTCTTCTGCCGACCCCTCTGCGGCCCTCGATCTTCCCCTTCATGACGAGCTGAAGTACGGTGTATTTGTCACCTCTCATTACATGGCCAAAATATGATGTTTTACGGAGCTTAACAGTGGTGAATAGTTCTCTATTTGCATTGGCTCTACGTAGTACATCAGTGTTTGTTATCATATCGGTCCAAGATATTCTTAACATTCTACGGTGGATCCACATTTCAAACGCTTCAAGGCGGTTTATTATGTTAACTTTAAGAGTCCACGCCTCTACGCCGTAAAGTAAGACAGACCATACGTAACATTTGACCATTCTTTGTCTCAGCTTTAAGTTTATATTATCGTCACAAAGAAGGTTTTTCATTTTATTAAAAGCCGTTCGTGCCGCTTCTATTCTGCATTTTATCTCAATGTCAGGATCCAGTTTCTCAGTAATCATGCTTCCCAGGTACCTGAACTGTTTCACCCTCTCGACAACAACACCCCTCAGCGTAAGGTGGACATTTGGATGACATTCTCGGCTAAAAACCATCATTTTAGTTTTGCTCACATTAATGTTCATACCAAAACGTTCACCAACGGAGTCAACTTTATCAAGCAGTTCTTGAAGGCCTTTTAAACTGTCCGCAATTAGAACGGTGTCATCCGCATATCTGATATTATTGATGACCACCCCATTGACCTTCACACCGAGATTTGTCTCAGTCAGCGCTTCCTTAAAGACCAAGTCAGAGTATAGATTGAATAAAGTTGGTGAGAGAACACACCCCTGACGGACTCCTCGCTGAATGGGAATACCTTGCGAGGTGTTTCCGTTTTCCAATTTAATGATAGCGTTTTGGTCCCAGTACAGATTCTTGATTATTCTCACATCCTTTTCATCTATACCACATCTCAACAGCATCTCAATTAAATATGTGTGTTTAACCCTGTCAAATGCTTTTTCATAATCAATAAAACAAGCATAGATGTCTTTTCTTTGGTCGTAACATTTTTGTAATAATATGTTTATTGTTGTCAGCGCTTCACGGGTACCAAAACCATTCCTGAACCCAAACTGAGTGTCATCCAAATCTCGCTCGCATTTCAGTCTTATTCTGGCATGTATTATTTTAAGAAACAATTTCAGAATATGACTCATAAGACTTATGAGGCGATAATCATTACATTTTTTTGGGTGTTGTTTTTTGGGCAGTGTAATAAATACAGATTTTAACCAATCTTGGGGGATGGTCCCTGTGTCATATATTCCATTAAACAGTCCAATTAAGGCATACAAACTTTTATCTTCATAACAATAAAAGTTAAGTGATTTGGGAGATTTAAATTTGTGGCATTTGAATTTTTTTGCTCTAAGAATTTCAAATACGAATTCTCGTCACAAACTAAGGTTACTCGTTTATAGTGGCCGAATACAGGCGTTGAATGTGGAAATAACATAGTACCTAGGATTTTTAAATTAATGTAATTCTAGTTCCATCCAAGATCAGTAAATACATATAGTTATGTTGTAATTTTTTTTTAATATACTTTAAATTAGTATTTAACCTATTGTATAATATATAAAATCGGTTGTACTTATGTCCGTTAGATTATGTGTTGTCATAGTTACGGTTTAATTATTTATGTTTCATTTTATTAATACAATGTTATAGTTATAGTTTAGTGTTCTTAATATTGTCTTCAAATAAGTAGACTATTGTCATATACGGTTTAGAGTCAATCAATAGGAACGGATTCAAACGAAAGAAGAATTAAGCTGAATATATGCGGAACTATCAGAGGTAAGTTTCTGAGCTAAATAGCAGAGGAAGCCAATTAAAGTCGTGCTGCATATTATCAGCAAAGGCGAAGTTTTCGACAACAGCAACGGAATGAAGAGGATGCCAAGGAGCATTTTGCTAAAAAGTACAGTGAATATGGGACTTTCGTCAACGTTTTTGACAGAATACTTGAAGTTTGCCATCATGACAACCTTGAGAACAGAGTGGATATCCATAACAGTACACCCAATAAATTTGGAGCATCTTTCATTTTTCACAGTTTCTATCTTCCTTGATGATATTTTATCTTGTTTATTGGATGATAATAGAGAGGTATCATGATTTTTTATGTTATATAATATGGTGTCAAAGTATATTCAATTACAACCAACGTGACCTAAATGGTAACAGGCCAAACATTCACCTTGGGGATTTTCTAAAAAAAAAAGTAATCCATTCTAATAAGAAAGTTCTTCTGTTAATATTCACGTGCACTAGACGTATGAGAGTATTTTTGTCCATGTACGAGCTGTAGTATTGTAAATACGAAAGATTAGGAACGATGATTTCTGTGACTTCTACAGTGATTCTAAACTAGAAAATTTGATTAATTTGACCAAAGACAATATTGTCTCCCATCCACACTATTTAATATGTCTGAATCACTAATTCTGATAAGTTGGTTGGTTGAACTATGATAATTTTGAAATTTAGGCCAAAAAAATCTTTCATATACGCTGGATCAATTGTGTAAGAAATTTATCAAAACTTTCGGCCTAAACTTTGTGTCACTTCACATTATAATATTCAACAATAAATTACTTTGTAATTCCACTGTTTAAATTAATTTTCACTGCCTGATTTTCTACCTCAAAGTAAAGTAAGCCTCGGAACAGAAGGTAGAAACACGTGTAGCGGGGATTAATGTGATTAGTGGAATGACAAAGTAATTTACTGTTAAATATTCTAATATGAGTAAGAAATGGGGAAGTGATACAGAAATCCAAAGATATCATAAAACAATAAAAATAGTAAAAACAATCCTTTTACGGTCCCAATAGTAAATATAGTACCATTGCTATTATTTTTTGGCATCCTGGTTTCAAACAAACTTTCAAATATTATTGCACCTGATTTTTTTAAATTTATTATCCATAACTTTTTATTTAAGATGTACGTCGTTTAGACTAAAAGATAAACTGTAAAAAAGGTACAAGTACATAACGATGCAAAAAAAACACATTTTTTTATATAGAAAACCACTATCAGTGTTTGAATATAGAACCATTATTAGTTTTTGAATATAGAGAACAATTATCAGTGTTTGAATATGGAACCATTATAATTTTTTGAACATAGAAAACCATTATTAGTGTTTGAATATAGAACCATTATCAGTTTTTTGAATATAGAGAACCATTATCAGTGTTTGATTGAACATATTTCCAAAGTGATCTAATTACTTAATCATAATTTTCATGTATTTATTCTAAATACTAAAATACTCAGTTGAATTAGTCACACTATATACTCACGTCCTTATACTCACTTCAATCCCCAGCTATCACACACACACAATTCCAACCGCATCATAATCTCAATAACGTCAAAATCATATTCAATAACTAATCATCACACCCACAGTAAATTCGTATAGGCAAAGCAGAATGTGTGATGAGCAGCGCTTATAAATGGTCTTGAGGTGATTAATATTACGAAATAGCGCCTTAAAAGTAGTTATAGCGTATGTTGGTTGGGAGTAGTTTAAAATTCGAATTTGTAAATATACAAATTAATATTTTTTACATTCTGTTTCCATGACTGTACATCTATGTGCGTGCACTATTTGAATATTTAAATTGGACGAGTAAACAAAAAAATGTGATAACGGCGGGAGAATTAATTCAAATTTTCAAATTAAGAACACTTTTCCATAGAACAACAAGTGCTGCCATGCCAATAATCACCGCTGTTTCCGGATCCATAGATGTGTTTGTTAGTTTATTTATATCGATTTCATAGAAAAGTATCATACACTAAACGTCAAAATTGTTAAATTTCGCATGCATTCCCACAACATTTTCAATGTCAAAAGCTTTAAAATAGGGGAAGAATTCAAGGTATTTTAGACTTTAGCTGCTTGTTGGGTTGGTTGGACTTTGTTAAAACGCGTTCATTTATAATCTGATGTAATCTCCATCAATTGTTACCGAGCATAGAGTAATATCATGGTTCAAATATTTCCAGCCATCATTCGACTAAATTATTTATTGTTTATGCATTAATACTGGATAGATTGGGTGGAATTGTTCCGCTGATATTCGAAACAGTACGATCCAAATTTTAGTTTGATTTATATGTAGGATATAAGTAAATTAAACGACCATTCATTAAGTAATATGTTTATTGTTGCCAGATAATTTGGCATAAAATAATTGTGATAAAAGTTGATTACAATCGTATGCAAATATCACAAGTAGCAAAAATGGTAATTACATGATAGAATATTAGTGCCCATCTTGAGATATGGAAGTGAAGCTTGTATTTGCCAGAAGAGGGATCAAAGTAAGATTCATGCTTTGGAGATGCATGCACTATGGAAAATTGTGCAGTTTCAACGCATGAAACAAGGTGAAACTACTTCCATGATCTACTTGGCAAAATGTGTGTCTCCCGACCCGGAGATGACTAATTCGATTACTGTTGGTGCCCAATTTTACTAAACAGGGTTATAGTCTGGCTTCACCTAAGAGCTAAATAAGTGATTGCCACATGACAATAAATTCCTCAAATTTAGTACAACGAAAGTGTAATAAAAAATATATCAGAAATTAATACATTAAGAAAGTGGATGTTGACAGTAAGACAAAGAAACGAGCCTTAATATGGTTGGATATGTGAAGAGAATGACAGTGAGATTAGTTGTATTGTACAAACTTTTATTGTTTACAGTGCAACCTGGCGGACTTATTGTCATATTGCAATATCTTTCGACCAACCAGAAAAATGTTAATGAAGCATTATTAAGTGAAAACCAGACTGGAATCCTTTTTTTTAATATCTAGGTTCTAACGGGAATTGAACCCGCAACCTCCGTGTCGGGAGACAAGCGTCTTATCAATTAGGTCACGGAGGTCGTCAGGTTAATATTGTGGAGATTAGTGTCAATATTTAAAAAAAACGAGACATTAGCGTTGAACGCATGGCGAAAAGTGTGGGGTGTTAAACATATGGAAAAAGTGCATAGAGATTGTTTGAACATGTGGAAAAAATAAATGAAGAAATCATTACTAAATGAATATACAACTCAAACTTAACGCTACGAACCGAGAAAAAACGTGAATTTTTCAAAGGGTTTCAACGATTTTGAAAGAATGTAATGTAAGAAGCGTCAATAAAATAAATGTATAATATAATAAGATGAATGAATATGGAAAAAACGAAAAAGCGTGTCGGAATCGAAAGTTATTGAGATCTACCATCTCTGCGATCCCAAAAAAAAACACGGTGTAATGGTGTCTCGCATTATTTACACTTACGAGTATTAAATGCGTCTATTGTTCTAGAACCCTGTCCCGAGACTGTTCAGGCGTACTGATCTTGGTAATTTACGAGATAATTGCTCAGTTATATTAGGTGATATAATTCATACATAATATCTAGCTTATATCAAAAGGAAATATTAAAAGTGATGACATTTTTTACATTTCTAGGTTATTTTTTACTATTATCGCTCTGCTACTAGATATAAAGGGTCTTTCAAATTGAGCGTTTTTTTTTTATTCTTGGATAAAACACAGATGGCGTCGCAAATTTGCCTGGGTCTTGTGACATTTGAGAAGTGTAATGTATGACATTTATAAAAATGGAGTCGTATACAATACAACAACGCGTTAAATTTGTTGAATTATTTTATGTATTGTAATCTCCGGAAACGGTAATGTTAATTGGCCACCAAGATCTGACACCGTTGGACTATTTTCTCTGGGAATACGTGAAAAGCCAGGTCTATAAGAATGACCCCCAATTAATTCCTGAGCTGAAGGGCGAAATTATTCGCGTTATTGGTGAGTTAGAACTGCAATTATGCCAAAATGTGATCGAAATTTTTGACAACAGAGTGGACGTCTGTGGAGCTGCAAGAGGTGGACATTTGGCGAATATTGTTTTTTGTGTTTAAATGTCATATATTATACTTCAATGACCAATAAAAAGTTTTTTGAAATTAAAGCAAATTGTGTATTTTATTCAAGAATTAAAAAAAATGAATTAAAAAAACCGCTAAATTTGACTGACCCTTTATTTTGCCTTCTGCAAGATCGTACGAGTAAATAAAGAATTGCGCATCACGTTGTTCAGTTGGTCACTCCATCAACTTCAAGGGCTGCTCTTGACTCTCCTCCGTAGAACAGTAGTCTAGAACTATTTGTCTTTCTAAATTGTCTGCAAAAAGAAGTTCAAACACGCTGAAGGCAGATCGCCAGCAATTACACTTTTATATCCTACTCTTGCAGAAAGGAGTGGTTAGATCTCATTACAGTTCATTATTTAAATGATTATTTGACTGAAAACCGGTATAAAACTTCTAATAATAAATCGTTCAAATAAATATATAATAGATCATGAATTCCGTGAAGTTGTTACTTGATAGACAGCAATTACGTTCATGTTTCTATTGTAGGTATTTATGTTTCTCAATGTAATTTCAATACTTATAATTCCACAAGTAAATTATATTTCGAATAGAATTAACTGATTTCCACGAAATTCAAGCTCAAAGCTTTGATAAATATTAAAATTATTATCTAGAATCACAAGGTCACTCGGAATGAAATATAATGAAAAACTATGCAAAGGGGATTGAATGATAAACCAAAACAAGCATATGTCCAAGCCTGAGTGATTTTGAAGAAGTAAAAATATTTATGTGCGAGCTAGTATTGAAATTGTTGAAGTTTCCATTTGGTGAGGAATCGGGAACGATTCGGAAAAAAAAAATGATTATATCTTTAGTATGAGACTTGGAATGACAACGTCTAATGGGCACAACATAATAATAATAATATTATTATAAAATAACAATTTATATTGAGCTGACTCTCCTCAAGGAGGCTGTTACTTGGGTTTTGAATCCACTATTATTGACAGCTTAAAAATATTACAAAATTATAAATATAAATTGAGTGTTAGGATAGAAAGATGGTGACTACTGCTTTATTAGTTGGGGTACTTACCTGCATCTTCGTGAGTTTAGAAAAAAAAATATTTGGTAAGAACACCGCAGAAAACTTACCAAGGGAAGATGAACTACAAAGAAATTTAAGCTAGTATTCGTGGTTTCACTTTATAATTTTTTTTCTTAATTAACATATACAAGGGTGTGGGCTGAAAACTAAAACGGCTGATGTCATCACTGCCGGGCTCGTTATACATTGGTGGGGTGTATCTCGACCGGGAGGATGTTATGAGATGAGCCCAGACCTTTTGATAACTTCTCTCTTAAATGTATTTTCTGCCATTTATCTTGAGGTATATATACAATTTCGGAATGTATTTATAAATGTACATACTCTGTTGCTATCAATAAACCTTTATTTAAATACGAGTATTTGTATATCTTTCGATATGTGATATTAACACTTTTGCCGTGAGGTGGACTTAAGTGTTATTCTAAATTTTGTTTTGACATCCCAAAAAGGAAAACAAACATCGAAGTATTGAGATAATAATAACTTTCATTCTTCTTTTGTGTTGATAAATACATCAAAATAATCTTACACAACTTGTTCAGCACTGTCTCGTAAAATACACCAGTTCAAGGTATTATAATAATCGAGAAAAGTATATATAATATAAAATCAAAAGTGAGTTTTCTACGTTTGATTATTCAAGGAAGTATTTATACGACTTGTTAGTAAATGAATTGCTTAATTTTTAGTCCAGTGCAAAACAAACAAAAACATTTGTAAGTCATACCTGTTTTGAATTGTTTTAAATTAAATTGGATAGCTTAAGGAATGACTGAATTTAAAAATATTTAGCTATTTAGAGAAAAGAGGGGGCATTAACAATGGACAGTTAAATATTTAGACAAAAATCTTTATGAGTTGTAAAGAGGGTACAAGAAGTTCAAACAAATCCAATACATATGACATGGTCAAATCAATAAATGTAGAAAGAAGAATGAAAAGTTTTGCAGGATATTTATGACAAGATATACCAGTAGCAAAAAATGTTAACTTGAATGTAAATAACTGAACATCTTTTGTTTTATTCCATTAAATTCATTCTAGTTGGTTGAAATATTTAGGTTATACTATAAAGATCAAATTCACACGAAAAATAAGTCATACATTGCAATTGTTCAAATGAAATCTGAAAAACATTTGAGATATTCCAAGATCTCTACTTTGGTTTGAGCGTAGATCTAGATAGGGAGAGTTGTATCCGATAGGCCGAGATCTTTATTTATTTTAACATTTCTTTGTATACCAATTTGGTAGGCTTATTGCCAGGGGGTAAAACTCTTCAAACCAGTCAGACAAAAGTAAATGAAGAAAGTTACCATCTATCATGTTGTGTAGCTCATGACTGAGCATCGTGACTCCCATCCATCTCTGCATCCTCTCTGCTCCTCTCCATCCATCTCTGCACTCCGCGGCTTGAAGGGCAGTTGTTATGAGTAGTCCAGTTGCGACTCTGACTTGGTTAGTTCAACGCATTGGGATTTTATCTCTTGTGCGTCGTCCTTCCACGCCTCCAGTAACCACAAACTTCTCCAAACTTTCTTCTTGGCCACGAGCAATGTGCCCAAAGAATCGGAAGACTCGTCAAATTTCGCCATATTTTCGACAATCTGTTGGTGATTGTCAGTTCTTCGAGAATGGAGACATAAGTTCACCATGCTGTCCATAGAAGGAAGTTACATGATCGCATAAACTGTTAACATAATTATTTATTTTTACAAAATTCATGACCAATATACAATACATAAAAAAAAAAAGTAATATACCATCAATCAAAGGAATATTTCGATGACTTATGGTGTTATATTTATTTATTTATTGATAAAGTAAAGGACACATAAGTGTCCTTTGCTATTATAATAAAAATTATGTAACAAAAGATGACGCATCAACACCTTAAAAAATAAACAATTCAGGGGATATATATTTGCCAAAATATGATGTTTGATACATCAATGTACGAGTATAGTCAACGATGTTTGAACGATGTTTGATACATAAATGTATAGTCAACGATGTTTGATATATCAATATATAACCAACGATGTTTGATACATCAATGTATAGTCAACGATGTTTCATACATCAATATATAACCAACGATGTTTGATACATCAATGTATAGTCAACGATGTTTGATACATCAATATACTCGTATAACCAACGATGTTTGATACATCAATGTACGAGTATATTCAACGATGTTCGATACATCAATGTTTATTCAACGATGTTCGATACATCAATGTATATTCAACGATGTTTGATACATCAATGTATATTCAACGATGTTTGATACAGTAATGTATATTTAACGATGTTTGATACATCAATGTATATTTAACGATGTTTGATACATCAATGTATATAATCAACGGAAAGAAGAACACAAATCAAATACTGTTAATTAAATTCAATCTACAATACAAAGCTTGAGAAGAAAATAATAAAATCTGTCTCAAGGCCACGAGAATACCAAATAATTATATAAAAGCCAAATAATATTCGTTAAAATTACTATTTAATATTCATTTAAAATATGTCCACGTAGTTTATATAAGGCAATAATAATAAAATAAAACATAACCATTTTGTGTATAGCCTAATCTAAACAAAGCTTTGTATTTTAGAAACATCTCATTTTAATTAGTTTCGAGTTAAAAAAATTCAACTAAACATCAGTTCGATTCCACCCCCGCCCACGCTGTTAAGGGGAACAGAATAAGTCTCCATAACAGCGTGATCAACTCTAAAAGATCGAAATCTTCTTTATTTATTATGGGCCCGACGTCATCTAGTGACCATGAAGGAACTGCCCAAAAGAACTCCTTGGCGGTGACACACCAGAGCGGGAAAAGAATAGCAGCGTCGACGGATTTAAGGACCGACGTCATGGAAGAAGAAAATCTTATTAAGTAAATAATTATTTATTTCAACAAAAAGTTAATGATCACTTAAAATAAACTCGATTTGTATGTGTATTTCGGAGGTACCAAATTGACTCAAGCATTATACAGCTAGTTGATATATTCCTGCATTAGTACAAGTATATACACTATTATATGCTAATGCATGAATCTTGCATACCACTTAAAAACGTTCTTACGACTAATTGATTCTCTACCATAAACAGTTTGAATTATTTCAAAAGTTTATGTGGCACTTCTACTCAGACTCGGAAGAGACTGTCAATTGTAACGTCATTACGAATGAACCAGCGATGCCAGCGCTTTGAAACTTTTACGGGAGATAGTCGAAATGTGTCGCTAGTTAACTCATTTATTCATCCACAGGTGGCGCTGGTGGTTACGCGAAAATACAATTAGTCACCTTTGTCATTCTACATACCGTGTATTGTTAAAATATATTTGATAAGAAAACTGTAGAAAATAAGACAGTCTGTAGATTTTTGCCTTTTCGATCTTTTTTTATTTTAAATAATATATATGACCGAAGTCATAGATATCTTTATACCCCCGAATACTAGATGGAAAAAATGCCCGTGTCATTCGAGGGGAGTAACACAGCGTGGGGGTTTGAATTGGCGACCTTTCGCACTGAAGTCCAGCGCGTTACCGCTAGCCATGCACCTCTTTAAATTAACTTTTTTTTTATTATTGGTGCTGATGATATTCAATTCATAAAACTTTTTTTTTTACGAAAATCAAATTAAACATTAATGGGGTGATAATGTATAATGTAAGAGGACGAAGAGTACTTTGAAATGATTTGGGCGAATGGATAAAGCAGAACGAATGAATGAAGAAAGACTAACAAAATAAACGTCATCGCAAATGTGAGGGGTAGGCATGGTTGAGGAAAATCAATAAAAGTGTGGTTGGATCAAGTGAATGATAATTTAAAGGAAGGATACATTGGAAGTCAGAGAATTCCAAGGATTGTATTAGAAGGTGTGTGGATGTAGAAGAGAATTATGATGTATATTGAGTTGGGAAAGTCTGACTCAGTTTTGTTTCCACACTGAAAGGAAAATAGCGTGATGCTATGTTTTAATGTAAATTGAACATTTTTTATAGTTTTGCATATTTTTTTATCGAACCCGAATTTACATAGTGACAGCTGTTTTGCCATACCGTGACATAGTCAATCTATGGATGATGAGATTGTGTGTAGCCGCGTTCGATTTTACTGACTTTCGATATGTAAATCGAGCTCTAAAATATTATTGTTTCTAGTCCATAAAATGGATTATAGTTTGGAAATTTTAGGAAGAGTCCTGAGACAGCTCACAAATTTGCCCCAATACAACCATGTAACGATGTTCAGTAATTTTTATTATTTTATCAACTTTAATATAGGCCTCAATTCTAATAAATAGCAAGTTATTTAGGTAAATACTCGTACATTACATAAGGTTGTATTGGGGCAAATTTGTGAGCTGTCACAGGACTCATCCTAGAATTTCCGAACTATAGTCATCAATATTTTAGAACTTTTTAAGCAAATTAATGCTTTTATTTATTTTGAGGTTACAAAAATACTATTAAATCTATTCTTTTGCGGTATGGCAGAGAGGACATGTTTATGTGTATATATGCTTTTCACATAGTCTTTGTCTCTTTCACATTCATACATCTCGTAAAATACTCCTATCGAACATTATTTCTTTCATTCTTTGCTCGGTATATAATCATATATTTTTTTAAATAATATAATTTTGAAATTATAATAAAAAAACGAATCACGTTATACTCGTACACGTGCCATCCACGATGAATGAATTTCGCTTCGGTAATAGTCATTTGGTAAACTTAAAAATGGAGCGGGCCAAATTGAAAACTTAGAAGAAATGTATTTTAATAAATGAAAAGCATTCGTTTTGAATATTAAGCGAAGCGAAAGGATAATTACGCGATTTTTAATTTCACGTTGTTTTGCCCATAATAATTGTCACATTTGTTAGATCATTCACTTGTATTCTGCTTTTATAACAGGGCTGCCATAATTTGTGAATTTTCGTTACAATTTCATTGTAATATTTTCTTGTAATATAAATTCTGATAATAAATAAAGAATTGTCTTTTAAAATAAAACATATCAGTCATAGAATTATTAAAATCTCTGAAAATAGTCTGAAGAGGATTTCCTCGGTGTTTCTATTGATTTAATTAATATACAAGATATACTCGTAAATGTACAAACGTAAGAAAATCATGTAAGTGACCGTGGTTTAATGGTTAAGACTCTCTCTAAGCAAGCGGGAGCCCAATGATTGATTCTTTGCGGTTTTCTCTAAGACCGTTATACTCGTATATCTAAATTATTTCTGTAGATTATATGCTATTAATAAATTCTTAAAGTGCTACAAAGCAGTGTAAAAACAACGTTTTATAAAATTTGTATAAAATAAAAGACTGCAATAGATTAAACTTGCCAGTTGTTTTGGAATTTTGATATCCATGCCATCGATAGTTTTCGTGTTATCTGTCATTACTTTGCGTTTGCTGAAGTTCAACAGTATACACACTTTAAACTAATAAATGCACATGCGCTTTTTCATCCACAAGATGATTCACAAAAGTACTCAGTACGACAGAGCCTCAGATGGCCTATCGTGTAATAATGTGAAACAAAATATTACATATAAGATGTTTTGTATCCAGGGTCAAAAAAACTAGGCAATTGCCCGTGTGTTATTGGGCATCTTCGGATTAATGTTTTCACTCATTATATGTTTCGTATTACACTTTCGTTGTATGTAGTACAACCTGGCGGGCTTATTGCTATGTGGCAATTTCTTCCTACTAACTAGGAAGATGTTAAAGAAGCTTTTAGTGAAAACCAGACTGGAATCCTTTTGAAAAAAATCTGGGTTCCAGCGGAATATACTTCCGATTTAGAATACAATGCATTTCATCTAATTTGAAACAATTTTCACAAGTTTCAATTAAAAAATACAATGTTATTCTTAACAATAAGTATTTTACTCCCATAATTTCTTTCTTTTTGTAATGTTTATTTTCATCACAGCATTAACATTAATATGTATATGTATAACATAGCTAATCATGAAACGCATTAGTCGTGATAATTTCATTCAATTAAAAAAGAATGAAAATTGATTTTTTGAACATCACAATAAATAACTGATTTCGTCCACCCCTGATGTCGGCCGTGTTCTCGTAGTGCGTGGTGATAATTTTTCATTAAGGCCTTATCTGATCGGAGCGGAATATCATTTTGATTCTGAGCTTAATTACGTGAAACGTGAAAATGTAATTAGGAGATCGGTCGGCCATCTTGCTGTCACGTGGCATGCTCCACCTCGCAAACAAAACCACTCGGCAGTTGATTAGCGTATAGGCTAATTATTTTTGTTTTTCGCTATTTTTCTTGTATGCTTCAAGAAATGTAGTAGAGATGCCGACCCTAATGAGGAGAACGCTGATTTCGCTATTTACAATGGTGCACCGATCAATCTCTGAACCGATGATTTGTTGAAGAAAGATGCGCTTAATGAATAGACGGTTCGATTAAGTGATTTTGTTCTTTCTTTTTCTTTTTCTCGGGGTCATTTATTTGACGATCTCTATTATCAAGTTGACCTGATAAGATCAACTTGATAATAGAGGTCGTTAGGTAACTAATCTACAAATCCGAGGGTAGCCAGTTGGAATCCCGTTGGTACCCAGATTTCTTTTAAAAAGGATTCTTCTCTAGTTTTCACTTAAGGCTTGTTTAATACCTTTTTGCTTGGTTGGAAGAGAATGCAACATGTCAATAAACACACCAGATTGTACGGTATGTAATATAAGTGTAATACAATATAGTACAGCGAGTTCCATGCTGTACTGAGATAGTCGGAGAGAACAAAGACCAAGAATGTTCTATATTAAAACACATATTTCGCTTTTTTTCTTCATTTAACTCCATTTATTAATTATTTTTTTCAGGTCCTTTGTACATTACAGATTTTCCTAATTCGTACAAGGACCAAACATAACAAGTACAAAAAAAAACCAGTACAAAACAGTTCAATGTTTTAAGACTTATAAAAACAATTGTAAAAATGTATATGTTACACTAAAACACTATAACAAAATGTAGCCTGTAAGATAATATAAAAATATTAAATTATTTCAAGTACTACACTAAATTCAAGAGATTTTTCCTGAAGGACCTGAGCGACACTTGAAATACGGCTTCTTCAACATCCGTACTCCTTCTCATACAACTCCAAAAACTTCTCTTCCTTCTTATGTTTCCTTCTTTCAAAACATCATACTTTTAATCCAATCATATTTTATTTGTTTTTCCCCTACAACGCCTTCCACTCACATTTGCACTGCATATATCTGTTTTGTTAATCTTTCTTCATTCATTCGTTCCACGTGTCCAAACCATCTCTGAGAGTTCTTCTTTATCTTAGTCATCACACCAGTCTTAAGTTACTCATATCTTATCACTTGATTCTGTATTCTGTCATACATTGTCCCCCGTGTATTACAGCATTTATTCAGCGCTTTTCAGTATTGTTCCACGTCCACGTTTCCCTCCCATATATCAAAGTTGATACTTTTGTCTACCTAGCATTTGAGGGTATAAATAAAACTTATAGACTAGCCATCCATATTTTTTTCGATTCTTAAGTAATGTCAAATGCCTCTCTTGGAAAAGTCGAACAATAATTATAAAGGAATATTTCTGCAAGCAGAAGTCCATGCCATTCTCCTTGCCGGGAAACCTTGAAGTTAAATATTCCACTTAATAATGACCATACAGATAACCTACAATACTTTAGTTTTTACTCGATCTTCTTTAAGCTTAGTCAAAGATTCCAACGGTTGTCATGTATGTAAATTGTGGCATATATTCTGTAATCTGTGGCACAATTATTACCACGTCATTTTTGAGGTAGGGAGAGAGAACAGACCTTCTTTTCGTTTTATCTTGACAAACATCTTTCGTCATTGTTACGTTCATACACCTTGTCATAAAGAATTTCCTTATATACGAGTATATAGGTATTCTATCCTCCCGTCTTTCATAAAGATATAATGAACTTAATAAAGCACAATCACATCACTTCGCCAGAAGGAGCTGAACTGGTTGAACGTGAGAAATAGATGACAAGTTCACATAATATATCTATTGTATAATATACTTAACTGTCCCGTCGCCCCCTCTTATCTCGTCGAAAATATTCGCCGTCTTTCCGATCATGAACTTGCGCTTCGCTCAAACAGATTGTTGATTGGTCTCCTTAGTTAACCTTTCCCTTCCGGTGCTAAAAAAATTCACGCGTTCCGGTGTTGTGTATTCAATACACATGTAAAAATGAGCGATTTAAAATGGGAAAAATAAAAATATTCATATCCAATCGCTTAAATTAATTAAATTTGAAGTCAGAAGTGATAATAATTGAAATTTAATTGCTGAAAACATGAAAAAACATTCGCCGACGTTCACAAAACGGACGCAAAAACCACCTCGTATGAAAGCCCACTAGCTACTGAGATGGAACTCGGAACACTAACACTGTGTATGTTATAGCTCGAAGGAAGAAACAACTGCGAACTGAGATTCTATTTCTTCGTTCCCATATACCGAAGTAAAGTGAGAGTGAGACGTGAATAGTGTCGCTTCCTCATTCATAGCGGTTTTTAGAATGAATATACTACGTCACACGCTGGCACACGTTTGATTGTATTGGTGAATTTATTCCCGATTTTCACAAAATATCTCTGATATGACCGATAAGTGCTAATTATTATTAATATTATTTTTTAACTCAATGCGTAAATGTATTACAGAGGAATATCTAAAATCTGAACCCAGTGTTTATTATATTTATAGAGATATTAAAGTTTTTAGAAGCAATGTGTACTGGTTACACATCACAGGACAGGAAGGGTTAAACATAAAAATAAACAATCTTAACCCACAATATTTTTTTTGTAACAGATTTATGATAAAGTAAGCAATTTAAGTATTTCAATTTGAATATATATTTGAGTATCGTAATTTAAATGCATAAATATTATTGAGATGTTTAAAATGTATATTTTTGGACAGTAATCGAAAACATATTCGAAATTACAACATCTCTCAAGGATTGTCATAGCTGTGACATGTTGGCGGTCATTGCAGATATAAGCCAGTAGGAAATTTGAAAATATAATTCATGAAACTGCAAATGTTGAGTTTTTCTCATTAAATGACCCTTCTTGAAATGACTATGGGATTCACCTCAATAACCAGATAAATAATGATATTTTGCTACATTTGCTAGAATAATTAACATACAACACATTTCTTCAATTAGATTCGATAGACACGCTAATTTAGTGTTTTGTCTTCCTGCCAATACAGAGTGTACACCCTTATTTATTTCGTTTAGCGTAATTTAATCAGAGATTATCACACAACGACAAATAAATAAAAATTATATTCAGGTTAGTAAGAAAAATACCTTAGTAAGGCATTCAAGATATGCCTATGCAAAAGTAAAAATGAAGATATTTGCCAAGGTAAATGTAAACCAGAGAGAAAGGAATTACGAAATTGTCTCTTGGTTATAATTCAGTACTGAGAGCTTACACGCAATCTAACTTTTTCAGATAAATCACACCGCCTCCTCCGGGATTTGGACGGTGCCTCGAATAACTAATACTTACCTATTTTATCTTGTATTAAGCCCTGTTAAAATATTAATTCTTACATTTTCCTCCATAAATCTTGAGAATAGAATTATTTTTTCATTCTTGATGTATGAATTTTTTTCTGATTATTATATATTATACTAATATCCAACTTATGTCTGATTCGCTCCGTCATTGGAATGTTTTAAAAGGCTATCTTGTTTACTATTTCTTTTGAGTTATGTGTTATATTCGCTATCCATTAAAACTTTAATATTTTCTTTCTTCTTCAATAATGGCGGGCTCGAGTCCCGAGTTAGAGCGCCCTTTAAGATGGTTTGTTCTCAACAGAACACTATATATGATAAATTGTCCTTTTATTATCAACTAATGAAATGTTCACCATCCCTAGAGTTAAAACCTCTTTTGCCCAAAGGCAATATGCTTATTTGGCTCCCATTACATACAATGGCGTGCCGACTTCAATACAGGCAAAGGTAGGAAAACCATTTCGACAGTCGATCGGAGCCTGGTTGTTATTGCGACAGGATTTTGAGTACTTGGGCTTTCAGGATGAATGACAAGTGGAAAGGATTTGTTTGAATCGTGAGTGTAGGTTTCTTCTTGTTGTTTTAATTTTGGTTGTTTTTGTGTTTCTGTGTATTTTGTGTTTTAATTTTAATTTTTATTCTTATGATTGTGTGCGGTATATTGTGGGATGAATATTTTTGGTCCTTCTGGAGGGATGATGTGTGAGGAGTTGAATTTCGCAAGATGTTTCCAGTTGTAGTTGAGTTTGTCAGGTTGATGAGAGCGTGCAATGGGGTTTTGTTTTTGTGTAATCAAAAATCGGAAAGAAGTATCGATTTATTTTTTCATGCTAAATATCCTCAGTGAGATACAGGCAAAAACCTAGTTTACTGGGGATACGACAAATGAAAGGCAACAAACCCAGATCCATTAAAATTGTATGTCCAAATCAAATTACCTGTTGTTTTTTCGCAAATTGTGTATATTTCTTGTCATGTGTAATAATAAATAAATAAATAAAAATTATTAATGTAAAAAAAATCTGTTAATTTTGACATACAATTGTTAGTGCATACATGCATACCATCATGTAATTTCTCTACCTATATGGGTAGGCAGAGAGGACGAAGTGCCAAACTTGTATATTTAGACACTTTTCTAGCTAGACACACATCCTTCCACGACGCCCATACACTTTCTCACATATCTCCTACGATTTCGCAGACTTTCAACGTTTTTTTTTTTTCAAAATATACACTTGATCCACTAAATTCAACGATAATTTTTTTGATCTTCCTCTATCATGCCTTGCATTCAGATGTGCATTATATATTAATTTTGTTAGTTTTTCTTCATTCATTTATTCCACGTGCCCCAACCATCTCAGAGTGCTCGTCTTCATATTTCTCAACACCTTAAGTTCACACTAATTCTTAATCAATTAATTTCACATTCTGTCATACATTGTCAGCTCATGTATTCTCGGTGCACGCAAACATACATAATTTATTCGGATCCTTTCTTGTATACAACTATATTATGCGTTATATTTGCAATTGCTTTTTAATACTCGTAATTTCTGAAATTGTTGTTTTCAGTTAAACCCGTTCAAAACTCTTAACATGTAAATTTCAAATCAATACTCGTAGCATATTTGTGAGATTCTAGGACCAGTTACTAACTAATGTTAGACTCGCATAGTTATGGGTATGTTTTAAAAATGAATTGATTAAACGCTTCATTTCAAGTAAGTAATATTACATGTTTCAACCTCGATTTTTTCTCTCTCTTCAACTATTCTTCTCTTTTTCTTGAATTTCAAAAAAAATATACATATATTATGAATAAATAGTGCACCCAAGTAGCCTCCTTTACTCATCTTTACTGGTTACACACAATGAACTGTTAAATAAATATTAAGTTTGTTTTTGAAAAAGTATTGAGCTGAGAATTATTTACATTCATCGTGCCGTACCGTGTCTCAAGCAAATTTTTGTTGATATGTCTTCTTCCGGGGCCTTACAATTTTCCACAAATTATTTAATGTGATCTTTTGTATTTTTTAAAGTGGTGTATGGTATGTGCAAGATATTACTTTTCAGGTTTTCAGGTTTTAATGCTTCTTTTGAATTTCCTTCCCGTTCGTTCCTTCAAGCACTGTGAAAATTCATGTTAGATGTTTTGTGGATGATTTTGTTTTTGTTCCGCTGCGGAAGCTATTTTGATTACTACTTGTCTAGCGTTTCGTCTACCGGGATGTGTTCAACGGACAGTCTACAGATCGTGCTCCTGAGGGTTAGTCATGACACTTGAGGCTGGTCGGGTTTAGGATAGATTTGGTAGTAGGGTGGTTTAACGATGTACAACGTAAGCATGTTTAACGATGTACAACGTAATTAAGTTACGATAATGTATAACATACACGACCTCCATGCCACCTCTCTTCAAACCCGAGGGCAACGGGTTCGATTTTTGTTAGTGCCTAATTTAAAAATAAATGTTTTAAGCCTGTTTTTTTACTTTAGACTTATTTAATATATTTCTACTTGTTTGAAAAAGTTTACCATATGGATGTGCCAATAGTAACCCCAGTCTGTTTACAATAAAGTTAAATACAATAAAAAAAAACCTTAATAATTGAACTAGTCATTGATATAGCGCTGTTTCATATCATCTATTTCCCCAACATAAGTCAAATAGACAACGAATAAACGCCTGGATAACAACAAATTCAGATGAAAACGCATCTAAGTAAAACCGGTTAGGGAACCGCATGTATGCCTTCTTACTAAAATATGTTTTTTATTTAATATATTTGTTTGTCTTTATTAGTATTTTTATATTGTTGTACAAAAAAATCTGGCGATAGTTTATTCGAATACGAAAAACGAATAAAAATATCTCACTTGAATTTTTCACTGCAAATTTTTGTTTTCAAATGCGTTATTTCAACAAAATTGCCCTTTGCTTTTCTACAAATCCAACAGTTTGTTACCAGCACTAGCGTTGGCTGCATTTTCCATTTCCACAAATGTTCCACGCTCCATTCAATAAAACTACCGGCTCCAAGCCTTATGGTCATAAAAGTGAAAAATTAATTCCACTTTAAAATGCGCATCCAGCTAATTTGAAGGAACATCAAGGCACTGAGTGGTGCATAAAAAATGTCATTATCCTGGCTTTTAATTTAATATCCGCTATTTTATATGACGGCAATCTAGGAAAATGGCGTATATGAACCATGAAGATAGTTTCAATTTTCAAAGAGAATTTTCTCTTTTTCATTATTTGTAATGATTATATTTTAAGTCATGGTAACCGTAGATACTTTGGAATTACCATATACATAAAGCTATATGCAAACATATGAATGTTAAATTAGTTTTTAGTATATTAAACTTCCGTTGTACATAATATAACCTGCAGAGATTAAAAAGTTTTATGTTATATTTGCAAGCATATGACATTATTTCATGTTTTAATTTCATTTCGACTTTAAGTAGTAGAAACTAAGTAAATTGGGCACAAAAACCTACACACTCGAACCGGGCAGTATCAAAATCTACCTATATGATAGTCCACAATAGTATTTAAGTACCGATAAGAAAGTATGGGAGTGAAACGTGGATGCGGAATGAATTCTGAACGAACGTGTGAACCTGGAAGAATATATGGGGGGACAATTAATGACATAATACGGAATGAAGTTATTAGGGATGAATGAGAACTTAATATGAAAAAGAGTAATTTAAGATGGTGTAGATACGTGAAACGAGTCATCGTCATCATTGTTGGGCCTCGTTGTCAAGACGTATATTCAGTTGCAAAGCAAACCCGTGGTGTAGAGTTTTTTTCTCTCTTTATTTTCTCTAAGGGAGTGAGCCGTTGCACACTAGAAAATTCACGGCTACAGCGCTGCACTGGATCTGATGGCACGCCGAAGTGAGACGATCGGAGCACATCTGTATGTTTCCTTTTTCTCCCTTTTGGAAGAACAGATATGACGGATGGCGGAAAAAAATGCCTGTGCAATTCGAGGGGAACAGTACAGCGCGGGGATCGAACCAGCGACCTTCCACACGGAAGCCCATTACGTTACCGCATGTTCGTGCACCTTATTATGTATAATGAGTAAATAAAGAAAGACTAACAATGTAAGTGGAAGGCGTGGTAGAGAAAGACCAAGGAAGGTATGGTTGGATCAAGTAAATTATATTTTAAAAGAAGAAAACATTGAATGTCATATAAGTCGTAGAAGTTATATGAGAATGTACCATGATGTAGAAGAGTCGAAGGATGTTCGAGACAAGAAAGTCACTTTTCTACATTTATAATTTTCGTGGGCCGAAACTAGGCTTTCGTGGGTCGAGACGTAACGTCATAAATTATTTTAACTATTGAATGAGTTAACTGTAATTATTAAATGGTAGAAAATAGTTTTATATTGGAAAGTTGTCATGACAATGATTTAAACATTAATTAATACGACATGTGATTACATTCATTGCATCAAAGCAAAAGCCGGCGATGCTTGTCCGTAGCCGAGACTCATAAATTATGCAAAATTTCACCGGCTATAGCCTCAACTTCCAAAGTCAGGAAATTACTGCTAGCCGGAGCTAAGTGCAGGACATTGGCATCACGCTCATGGGATATGGACTTATGTATAGATTTAAATACTATATAATGATACTATTTATCACATATATATACTCCACCACTTGTTTCATGCCCATAACGTTGGTAAAAATAGATCTCGTTGAAAAATATGAAGCGTATGAGATACCAACTTCCTTAGCAGCATCCTTTAAAGTCATCCGACGATTACTAAGCACAATATTACTTTTTGTTCTTCATATTTTCATCGGCCGTTGATATGCTAGGACGCTCATCCATCTTGTCATATTATACGACTTCATGACCCTTTTGAGAACGTTTGAACCAATAATAAGTCATTTTTTAAATTATAAAATCTCAAACGTTCCAAAATGCATAGTAAATACATGCCTGTCAAACGCAAACCGCCCATCCAATATGGCTGGAAACTGAAATATATTTCACATACAGAGTCACAAACGTGAGGAAAAAAGATGGGAAAGTTACAAGTTCTCTTTATTTTTTTATCAACCCGAATTCTGTAAAATAAAAGACGAAGAACTGCGATAGCAAAATTACTTAAAAAAAACAGAAGGATCGAAACATTTTAAAGTGTTAAATAAAAAATTATGTTGCAGCCTGAAGATACATCGGATTGCGCGGTGCATCGATGATAACATACATATCATCCAGCAACTTGTGGAATACGACAGGTTATCTACGAAATAATTAAAAGAAAAATGGAATATTTTCTGAGAATGTAAGAAGTTTATTTTGTTTTCCTTCTATCACGAGTTTTTATTTTATATCTTTTTGGCTAGTAATCACTTAAATCGTCAACAAGGCACTTTCGTCAACAAAGTTACAATAAAGTCAATAGGCTCTATCGTCAACAAAGTTACAAACATCCCGACGAAGCATGTAAATATGTTCCCTTTTCTCGATTAACCAATACAATTAAGTAATGTTAACATGGATGAAAAAAGGGATTACAAACCTTGTAGCAGAAATGTATTTCAAATACTAAAATGTAATATCTGGAAGAAGACAAAAACATTCTAAAAAATGATACTTATTCATATTTACATCACGCCATTTCTCTGTTGGGGTAGGCGAAAAGAAAACAGTACTTAATTTCACTACCCCAAAATACTTCCTTCGCCTCCTCCCCATCCATACATCTTCTCATACAGTTATTTCTGTCACTTACTTCTTTCTATCTTTCAAAATATTGTCCACTTGGTACAACTGGTCCTTTATCACGACACCATGCACACTTGCATTGTTAATTTCTTTTGTCAGTTTTTTGTCACCCATCCGTTCGACATGTACAAACAACTTGTACGTGCTTTTTTCCACCCTATTTCACACATATCTTTTTAGTTTATATTCAACTCTAATAATACAATTTCTCATTCCTTTCAGAGCACTCATTTATATCGCATTGTTTGAGCTTATTTTTTTCTTAGGATAAATATTAAATGAATTACAAAAAAAGGTCCCTTTAACTGCCTGTATTTATACATTTACTGTGCCAATCTCATCAAAATTCGTTGTGCGTTATTGTTTTACGTTTATGCGTAAAACCGCATTTTTATGCATATTGAATCCTCAATTACGTATCAGTATCAGTCGCATACTCTTCTTCAATTTCCAACACACGTACAATTTTAATGCATGCATTCACATTTGCACGCGTATCGGTAAAAAGTAAACGAGAACAAAAAATGTACACCTCCATATTATACCTACATAAGCAGAAACGGGAAATTGGTAATGCTTTTAAAATTATATTGGCCAATTTTTATTTAAAAAAATTGGAATTTAGCTTATCTTTTGAGAAAAGGGTTCTTTAGAATATGGAAGTATTTTTATATAAAATAATCAATTTTTTTTTCAAATAATACTCGTATATACATATATATAATATGATCAAAGTCATAGCTATTCTTAAACCCCCCGAAATATAGGCGTAAAATATATTTGCCATTAAAGAGAAGTAGTTTAAATTTTGAAGCTTATTCAGTTGAAATTTTCAAGTGTCTAGAATTTATATATTTTTTAATTAGTTTTACTATATTGACTCCTATAATTGCAAAGTGATTTTAATTTGGTGGCACGAATAATCCTAGTTAGGGAGCATTGCCTATTTAAAAAAAAACGCGTGCTTTATTAAAATTTTAAAGAAACATAAATGTTTATTTGTTTTTTTTAGAAACGCATTGGTTAAGAAACACAGTATATAAATTTTATTACCATAAACATAAAAATACATAAAGAACTTAATTTATTATACATAAGTAAATTTAGAAAAAAAACAGTCTAATTTTATTTCACAAATTAAATTATTCACAGTCTGATGATGAATCACTATCACTTGCTTCACTTTAACTTATTATGAAATTGCGGTTTTAACTTACACGGTCAAACATGATTTCTCTTTCCCAATATTCCGACTCTATCTTTCACGTGGCTACATAGTCTGCTCCACTCTTCAGAGTTTATCAAAGAAACTTTTTCTATTACTAATTGATCCACTGTATTCAATGTAAACTATACATTTCTAGAACCAACATACCATTCGATCATGGTGACACTATTTTTTTGACACGATGACACACTAATACTAGAAACTGACCAATCAGCACACAGGAGTTGACTAACACAATCACACGCTCTGTGTACCTACGCTATAGTACAATACATTGACAGATTCTTTCCTTACGCCGCGTGAACTTTACTTAACATATGGTGTTTAATTGACATTCATCGTGTTAAAATGAAGCGATGCTGACTTGTAAACACACCGTTGAGGAATGACCAATGAAGACTGGATGTGATCCATCGGTCTATGTACTCATGAGGATTTGTCACAGATGAGTATTTTGAACATCCGGCTGTTAAAGAAACTATATGAGACATGTAGAATAAATATTTATTCACAAGTTATTACTTTATAACATTATCTATCACCCGTCGCATTTATAATATGTTTTTTTATTTCCTAGGTAGTTAGTAACGTCGCATGGAAGATTTTATATTCATCTCCTAGCATTTATGTTCAGGATACATTTGTGTAAGAGGATGAAAGGAAGCGATTTCTTAAAGAATCATTAATCACGGTAGTTATACCGGGAGCCGAGATCCTTGGACAATGGATGAACTTTCAAGCGAGTAAAAATACAACTTTAGAAACCAAGTACACGCTGTGTTTATAGTTATTAGAAAAATCTCAACTTTATATTCTAGCCATTTAGGGCTGTATTATCTAAAAAATGTTTCGACAATATTATATGTTTAGATTTTTTTTTGTGTGGTTTTAATTTAAATTTGTTTATTCATAATAATTACACACCCCTTCTTTCCAGCCGGGCCCGGGATGTAAAAAGTGTATATTTATTTCTAACTGTAAGTATAAAAATATTCATGTATCATTAACACATTCATTACTGAAAACACTTATAAGGTGCTTTAACAAATTGACGGGTGCTTAAAATACCCATTGTTGTTTTATTCTGAATTTCCTTAGATGGATTAAAATACAAGTGAGCTTGGAGTAGTCTAATGCCATTTGCAGGATTTTTAAGGGTATGTACGAGTATGATGTATTATAGTTTACGTATGTATTCAAAAATGTTTTACAATTTTCAAAATATCGACCCTCGTATTTCCTTCTTTCAAATTATGATTCTTTTCTTGGTTTTCCTCTACCACGTATTTCACTCAAAATTTTCACTGTATATTTTTTATCATAGTTAGTATTTCTTCATTTATTTATTCCATGGACGCTATTTACCCTCTGTGTACTCAGACAGGAAAATGGTGTAATGGTATGTATGTATATAAAGTTCCTCGTAAAAAAAGTCACTTTTTTTCCAAGGAGAAATATTGTCCACAGATGACAATAACTTTTTAAAGGGTAGGTTTGAAAAATTGTAGTTGAATGCATCTGGAGTTTCTATAGCTATTGAGTTCAAAGGACACTGGGGTGAGGACACGTCACGCTGGGAGCACCGAGGGGTGTCTAATGCTGTCATTAGGCGGCGCAGTTAGCTTGGATGGCCAGTAGCGAGATGCACTTTCTCAAATCGTGAGATGCGTTTTGTCTCTTTATGGTATACTGGGTGCTTTTGTTCTAAGGTAGAATACATTTTTACGTTTTACATGAATATCATCAAGAACTTTCACATTTTGTCGACATTATTTTATTTGTTTTACAATCTCAATTCTTCTCTTAAATGCGATTAAAATTTAGCTTCTTTCAGAACATAGATGTTCTCTTCGATCAGGCGATTAGAGTCTTCTTTGCATATTAATATATCATGCCACATCTTGCATTGCGGTTTACTCAGCGTGACTGGAATGAACTTACAAGATTTATCTGATGTGCACCATTCTTATTTACGTTGAGAGAGAATTGAAAAAAATATGAGATTACTCAGAGTATCCTTTCATCTTAAATTTCGTATAATTCCCTTCCTTATCTTTGAACGATTGCTTTCTTCTCGTTCTACCATTATGATAAAGATTAGACATTTACTTGTTTTTTTTTTACCTAAATTTGAATGGATATATACATTGTTTGTAAAATTCGTCATGGATTAAAACGGTTAAATGTATCCAAAATGATCTGGTTGGTTGAAAGAAATCTCAGTGTAGCAATAAACCCGCTGGATGTGTTATGATCTATGTACATAAAATAGTGAAATAAATAAATATCATCGACTGTCAATTCTTGGTGGAACTCCATTATATTTTATAATATTTTTTTTCTTTAAAAAGAAAAGTACATTGTTTCTAATGGTTATTTACTAGAAAAACATTAAACACATGCCCAAAGTACTATCGTCCTTCCATCAAATATCCGCGGTACTGGGTACAAGTTTTTCCAATAGATGTATCTACTGTTTTCTCTGACTAGCTCGATTTTTTTTCCATCTCTTGGTAACATTTTTAGATAACAGATCAAAGCCAAAATGCTCCAATTAAAACCGAAAATATTCTGTTAACCCCTATATAAACAGTCACGTAATTTCTCTGTCGGGGTACGTAGAAAGTATAGAACATCAAAATTTCCAGTCAGTACATAAATAATAATGTGCCCTCTACATCCATTCATTTTTTAACAGTTCCTTTAGTTTTATAGTTTCTTCTTTTTACTTTTTTCATTCATTTTCTGTTAGAAAGAATGGATAACTCAATATGGACTAAACGAATATACAATCTGAACAATGAATACTCATTCTTTCTACATGTCCAAACCACCTGTGTTCGCTCTTTTCCACCCTACTCAGCACAAAGGCCACAACTTCATATTTGTTTTTTATATCTACTTCTTTTATATTTCTGTCATACGTCAATACACAGTATACTCTTATCGACGCAATTATTTCTAACGCATATATAAGATTCTTTTGCTTAACTTGTCCATTCATGTTTCACTCTTATTCATCAATGTCGGCACTAAAACTCTTGTGCATAATATATGTTTTTATTTATTAAGTGTAAAGATATTAATAATAACCTATACAATAATTCACCTAGTAATTTATTTAGCGTTATTTCGCAGCATTAGCTCAAATAATTCATGTTTAACAGCTACTAAACACCAGGATATTTCTTGTGAGGCTATATTAAGGCACAAGTATACAAGCTACGTGTTCATACCAGCGCAGAGAAACACGCGACTCCAGAATCTCGATGCTGCAAGGATTTGCCCTTTATAATTTGTTCATTATTTGACACTCTATAGTACAGTCGAATCTTTATTATTTTCATCAGATATTTCTGCTGCATTTATCGAGTGTCCAAATGTTTAGTCTGTAGGAAACCCATGATTCGCTCCCATATATCAGATATAGTATTACTACAGCTGTATAGACCAACATTTTGAATTTAAGCGTAAGATCGTGATTATATACTCACTCAAGAAGAGCAAACACTCACGACCCCCGAGAAGCTGTACTTAATCTATTCTGAATGTCGTCAATTCTGTTTGCAATATTCATTAATTCTAGATGGACATGGTGATCGATTAAAGAGCATCCTGAATCATACTAAAATGCAATTAGCATTTTCCATACTCAAATAATGAAGACAGCGTTTCCTCTGCTGAGCCGGATTGTAAAGGATGTTCTGTAAGAGAAGATCTGTGATACAAAATGAACTGTGGAAGTCAGCGTCTCAGCTTTTAAGATTTCTGTAAGGGAGATTTTAAAACTATCTAAATTGACGCTAACAAGTGGGAAATCCATGTAGCATGGATCGTTGGAGATAGAAAGAGTTCTTGACATTAAGAGGCTTGGCAAGTGAGAACCATAAAATAAGGGTTGCAATACCATCCCAACAGACCAAAAGTCAACCTTACCTCCAAATGATGCACCTGCTAGTAAACTAACGAGATCGTGATGAACAAATACATAATACAATACAATAAAAACTGAATTAATTTCATAAAGAAAAATTCGAAAAGCACAATATGAGAAAAATTCATCTTTAAATATACACCAAAATAAGAGGAATAAACTAAACGTTGAAATGTCAACATTTTTCCAATCTGATTTTATATACCCATCGAGATGTTACGGTAAGCCCCGCGCATCCCGACAGCGCTCGCTGTGTTATTGAAAATAGTGAAATGAATCGTGGCAAACGAGACGATCTCTCTTTCCGCTCAAACGGGCGCTCTGATGGAGGTGATCGCGTGATTCGTTCCTTTTTTGTTACAGCGGCGGACTGTTTCATCGCTGAAATGCTGCAGCGTCATCAAACCGGGAAATTGATGGCGATCTCTGATGCGCTTTTACTAACCGATGTCTTCCCATTTCTCTTCTTGGGTATTAGTTATTATTAAAGTTATATTGAAGATATATCGTTTTTATCTATTCGATTTGGATTTATTTTCGGT
Source organism: Odontocerum albicorne (assembly GCA_949825065.1). Taxonomy (NCBI): domain Eukaryota; kingdom Metazoa; phylum Arthropoda; class Insecta; order Trichoptera; family Odontoceridae; genus Odontocerum; species Odontocerum albicorne. The sequence continues at coordinate 11,231,342 of OX463854.1, read as the reverse complement.
ATTGTTTATCAATTCTGACATTTAGGAAGTATTTTCTTAGAATGCGGAATAAATACGAGGGGGATTTTGAACGGTGTGTAGTGATAGAAATAAAGTCATTGGAATACTACAAATATATCTATAAACCGGACAGTATTAAAATCTGATAATATGATAGTCCAGAACAATATTGTAGTACCAACGATGTATGGGAGAGAAACTGGGATGTACTGGAAAAAAACACTGAATTAATGCTATAGATAAATAGAAAAATAGCTGAGTTGCTGAGTTAATGCTGTAGAATTGCGTATACTTAGCTGAGTTAATGCTAAGTATAGCTGAGTTAATGCTGTAGAACTGTGTATACTTAGAAATCATATATCGGATGACAATACATGACAGAATACGGAATGATGTGACTAAAGATGAATGTGACTAAAGATGAATGTGCTGATGTGTTGAGGAATGAAGAAGAGCATTCGGAGATAGATGGTTTAAGAACGTGAAACGAATTAATGAAGAAATATTTACAAAACAAATACAAAGTGCAAATATGGGTGGGAGATGTGGTCGAGGAAAGACTAAGGAAAGTATGGTTGGATCAAGATAATGATATTTTGATAGAAGGAAAGTTAAGAGGTAAGAGAAATCGTTGAAGCTGTATGGATCTGGAAGAAGTAAAATATGTGGGTTTCAAAACATGAAATTCTGACGCTCTGTTCTCTTTATCTACCCCAGTAGGGAAACGGTGCGATGTTATGTATGTACGTATATTGTTTATCACATTCTTATTTTTTCCTTATACATAGTATCATAGCTGTGATTGTTCGACATTTGTTACTAAGATTTAGCACCTGATTTATTTATTATATCATGGTTGTTATCCCAGTGGACTTGGCAACCTTTGCGGCCTAGTTATTGAGACATATGACTTCTACGAAGTAGAAGAAAAAAAATCTTACTTATTAGCCACGTAGGTAGACCACGGGAAATCGATGGTGCTCATTGAAATGTTTTTTTTACCATCATTACCTACATACTTCTTACATACATATGTTACGTATCATCGCACCGTGTCTCTTGCTGGATAGACAGAGATAACAAATCTCCAAGCTATTTTATCCTATCAAAAAACTGTCACCTCCTCCATATTTATACATCTCTTCATATTCTTACTTCACTATCTTTTAAAATCTGAATCATTTGGTTCAACCATGTTTTCCTTAGTCTGCCTCTTTCACGTACACCTTGTATTTCTGATTTGTATACTCGATTAGTCGTTTTCTCCAAACGTCTTAACATTCTTAAAGCTCCTCTTTTCATCTTACTTAAAACATTAATTTCGTTTGTTTTTGTTACGCCTTCTTTCATACATCGACAATCCATATTATTTTCTTAGTGCACACATCTGCTTTTATTTTTCTTCTGGCAATTCCAATACGTCAAGGTGGGCACCAATACACTTTTATGCATTGTCATTTTTGCTACTTTTGATAAAACACAGTTGTGTATTACTTCTTAATATCCATTCCATAATCTGTTGAGCCATAGAAGAAGGCTGATTGCAGAATTTATAAAGTGTTGAATTTATATTGTATTGTCCTTTCCGCATGACTGACAATAGGTATGGTGTAGTGCGGGCAGCTTACTCGAGATGATCTATTATCACATAATCAACTGTGTATATTATTACTTTTTATATATTTTAAATCATTTTGACTTAAAATATATAAAAATTAATATGTTACTTATGTTTTATTTTAATTGTTTTGATTTGTTGATGTGTATTTTCACTTGGTTTTGTTGCATTGTACTCGAAACATTTTTTTTAATTATAAGACTTATTTGATATTTTTAACGTATTGTACATTACACCTTTGATGAAAAACAAATAAAAATAAAAATTTATCACTCTGCCTCAGCAAAAAGGCCCTAGACTTTAAATACCTGCTGGAGCATGTAAATAGTCTGGTGAAAGATCGCTCGTTATCCGTCCTGTTGTTAATACAGCTTTCATTCCTGTCTACTGTGGCAGACAATCGACGTGATTTACATTTTTAAATTAACACTTACACGTGTGCTACACCTGACTAACAATTGTAATACAGTAATACTTCCAAGTACCAATCTAAATGTATGGAAGTGAAACGTGGAACAATACTGAAAGGCACCAAATAAATGGTGTAGAAATTAGTACACTGAGAAGAATACATGGGGTGAATATGTCTGAGAGAATACGGGACGACGCAATTACCGATGAATGTAAATATTGATTAGTAGCGTTTTAAAAAAATTGATAAGTATCACATATTAACAGTACATTAATATAAATTATGTAAAATAGTCTAAAACAACCCGGAAGTGAATCCACCAGTAATCGAGCGCCCGCTTGCTAAGCGTGGATGCTAACTGTTAGACCACGGCTGATGTTTTAAGTAAAATGAGGAAGAGGACTCCAAAAAGGCTTAGGCATGTAGAACAAATGAAGAAAGAGAGATTAAAGAAACAAATATGCAATGCAAATGTAGGAGAACGGTGATGTAGAGGAAGACCAAGGAAAACATAGTTTGATCAAGTGTCTGAAGGAAATGTAAAAAGTCAGATAAATCAGAGTTGTACGTATGTGGAACAGGCGGATTATGTGTGTCGGAATAGTAAATTCTGGCGATCTATCGTCTCTGCCAACGCCAACAGGGAAACAATGTAATCGTACATATCTACGATATTTTTTCCTATTAATATATCCGAATTTATGTTTCGGACATGTTGATGAGCGTTGTTGGAAGTTAATATTGACTTAATAAATATTATGTAATCTGAGATGTTCTGGCGTTTCTTCCGCCATGTAAAATATTTTGGTTCTCAGTGTTTCTCAAACAATGTTTTGCAATGCACATTTATGATGTGGCAACCTTTAAAAAATGTTTTAAAACAGTTATTTCGTAAGTGGGTGGTATGAAGGGTAGCAGAGAGATGGAAGAAGCGATGAAAAACGCATACCACTTATTTTACAATTGAATTTTTTTCGTATGCCACTGAAGAGCGTGACGGGAAAACAATATTGTCTACGAGATCAGTAAACGAGCCTTTGGGTTTAGAACCTCTGGAGTATCCATGGAACTCGCGGTTCGTCATTTAACGTTTTGGCAACACTACAAGTATTGTTACCAAATGAACTATTTTACCAGACTGACACATTTTTTTAAGCTACCTTCGAGAATCGAGCCTGAAACCTTCGGGTGAAAGTCGATAATGTTACCACTAGGCTACGGAGGTCGGACACACTATAATATTTGAACAAGTGACGGACCCGATTCGCTTCATGAAATCATTTTCAAGATGCGGTCAATGTTTCGTTTAGTGGCCTTGTACTCTTTTTCTCTTTCCTTGTTAAATCTAATTGAAACCAAATTGTTATATTTTTCTCAAATATATTTTTTCATGTCTGTATGTTATTTATGATGATCAATATAATTTTTCCTGTGTAATATTTAACCCTTTTAATCCCAGCATATTTTGGCAAAAAAAACAGTAGTTTATATTTAAATTTTTATTTCAGTAAATATTTAGTTTTAAATACATTATTTGAAAAGTGAGTGATTCTCAAAGCTTAAAAACGTATATATTCAACATAAAAACTTGTATGAAAACAACTTTGAGGCCGATGATCGGCCCCGTGGGATTTTTCCAATTAACCAGTTGGAGTCGATGATCGTCACCGTGGGATTAAAAGGGTGAATATACCTGTTATATTATATTTTGGCATATTCTATGTCAGCTGTCGGAAATCTATGGCACGCGTGCCGCTAAGTGGCACGCAGGAGGTTTTTTGGTGGCACGGCATAAAGAATGACAAATAATGAAATTCTTCAGTACGTTAATCAATTACATGTATAATTTCTTAAACAAATTTATGTTATACGAAATTATCAGTTTTTGAAGGGAAAATCAAAAAAAGTGTATTCGCAAAATCTCATTTTAATTTCGAACGGTGCCTCCAATTTATATTGTGCTTGGGGCCATGTAAGTTATTTGAATTACTTATTGCTCACGCGCTTAGATTTTTCTATGGAAAATCCCCCCACATGAAAAAAATCCTGGTTTCATCAGTGGCACGCGGAGTGTCCAATACAATGAAAAAAAAACAAAAAAGGCACTTCAGCGCATATACAATAGGTTGCCGACCGCTTTACTATGTAATACTATAGCTTTGCATTGGACCATTTTACACACTGACTGCTATTGCAGTAAAACTTATACAGTAATACTTATACATTATACTGCTATAATACTTATACATTTTATCAAATGTATAAGTATTATTATTAGTTTCTCAGAGACCAAAAATATACGTGTTATTTTCTTCGATTCTATTCAATATTGTAATATATCACACAGTTTGTCATTAAGAATGTTTGTAACATGGTTCTGTAAAGAAGCAATGGTCGTTTAGGAAATATTGAAGGTTATTTATTACGTCACGGGTAAACATCCCATGAGACTGGAAACATGACCAGAGGAAATAGCTGCATAAATTCACCGAGGACAAAACTACCAGAAGAATTATTGGCTGGACGATTTAAAACATTTTCTTAGTCAACTAGAATTTACCATGTTAAGATAAATACAACTTTTTTGTATAGGAAAAAGTTTTTTTGTGCTATAATACAATTCTAAGAATAGTTTAATAGAATTATAGTATCCATGTTGTTGATTCAAATACACTAAATGCTGTTATTTGTTTATTCCAATAAACTAACAGTTGTTATTTGTTAGGGTTATGCCGTTATATAAAGTGGAATAAACAATGTTTAATAAACACTGTTTATTCCACTTTATATAACGGTATAACCTTACCGGTTTCAAGGTATTCATTTCATAATCAAGGGAGCACAAATAAGATTTAATTATGTTGGACAGGTACCAACGTACACACTTCTAATGGTAAAAATTCGAATTGAATCGAACAAAGAAGATACCCTAGAAATAGCCATTGGGACGAACATCCTGCAAATACATACATTCCCAAGATCTCATCACTGCTTGCTGAAGTTGTATCCTGCTTCCCTCCCCCCACAATCCCCAACCCGAATTATAACTCTTAGAAGCGTGTACATCGGTACCAGTCGAACATAATTCAGCCATGTTTTTGCTCCCTTGATGATGAGATGAAAACCTTGAAACCGGTCGGTTTACACCGTTATATGAATTGGTATAAAAAGTGTTAGGCTAAACAAATTTCCCTGTCAATAAAAATATGGACATATATTCAGGCCATGCCGTAGAAAAATAACGTGACCAGAATAAGTGTCCATGCTTCAATACAACAAATAAGTACGTAAATCGAGATTCAAATCCATGTTGCTGAGGAGATGTAGTATTTTGACTTCTCGAGATTTGAAGGAGGAGGGTGCAATTAAATAAGAGATTTCACTCAACTATGTCATATTTATGTAAGAATGAAGTATGATAAAAAATGTTAATGTTGGTTGTTTCCTTTTTCTACATCTTGTAGTACCACATTTATATAATATTTTTAGCCCTTCAGACCTGAAATAATTTTAAGGTTTAAAAAAACATTTTTGCTTGTGTGTTATTTACATAAAATGCAACATTATGTCGTATTAATTTAAATAGATGGCGTCCAAAAGGTTCAACGACAATAATACTGTATTCTACACTTATAAATTTGTAATAATTGGAAACAGAAATATACCAAAACGTTGTTTACATAGTGCAAATGAACTATGTGTCCATTATAATGGACGCCAGGTCTAAAGAGGTTAATATATCCTATTGATGTCAAGAATAGTTCAATGCCTTTTCAGAAACGTAACATAATTGAAATTTAATAACTTAAAGACAACAAAGTATTCTTGTTAGAGAATGATGAATTTCGCCTATGGATAAATGAAATCCTTTTCACAAAATTGTTATAAAACTCATTTTTAGGGATCAGATTTGTGATATCATTTACAAAAGCTTATTTTGTATTGTATTGTTATTTTCGTAATATTTTCATAAGACATTGTTTTTTTTTACAACTAATGTGAAAACAATATTCAGTCAAAAGTTTTTCAATTTCTCTTCGTGATAAAGGAAAAACTGTGATTAGAAAAAGTATTTTTTTATAATTCGTTTTTTAATTTTAAAACACTTTCAAAGTCAGTCTAGTCTACCGGCCTTCTATCCAAAAGTTTCCAGACTAAGAATATAAAAAAGGTGATGGAATGAAACAAAAAAGTGTTTTTCAGTATAGTTGCCTAGAGGTTCGATTATTTTTTTAACAATGAATTAATTTTTCAATCCACTGAAAAAAAATATTCTGAAGTTTTATTCTCAGAATCATGTAATACTTTTTGAAGTTAATTAGTAGAAATTCCTAAAATTTCAAAAAAATGCTAGAATAATCTTTTTTTTGGGCTTGTAACACCTTGACTTTATTGGTCCGTGGTGATCTCGGACGGTGCACCTCCACCGAGGTTTTTTTGACAGAGGATCCTTGTACAAAGCCATACTTTCATTCTTCATAACAATTGACTCAAATTTATTTTTTTCTTTCCCATCGCAAAACATCGAGAGCTATTTGCAACATTCATTCGTTGCCTTTGGATAGCACTTAAAAGTTTTGGGACCGTGCAGATCGTACATAATTCAAAACACTATGATTTTGGAAAGCGCACACCTTTTTACTGTTTCTTTGTATTTAAGTCTTCTATCTTATGACACGTGCTCTTGCATTAATGCGAGTGTTTCTAAAGTTAGTACTTCTGTTAGTCTGCCTTGACGAGGGTCATCATCAATCTAATATCTAGCTAAGTGGAACTATTTAGCCCAATCTTTCATTACGGAATATAAAGGAAAACATATTCTGCGAACAGCATCTAAGCATTTTAAAATTTATCTCGGGTTTTTCCATTTTTTCAATGACACTTATCGGTAACCTCGCGATATTCAATTTTTAACATTTCAGGATATAATGAAACGCGTCTGCTATAAGCTCTTGTTATCATATTACAGACGATAGGGGTATCAAACTTTAACAGTAACATCCCCTGGCCATGCAGTTAGCGTGGCCAGGAGATGTTACTGTTAAAGTTTGATAACACTATCGTCGTATGGTATCTTTAAAAAAAACAGTAAAATTCTGTTCTAGTTCTTGTTTTAACTCACGCGCAAGACTCGTGTAAGTTTTATAGCTTCTTCACATGCAGTAGTATTGTCAATAGATGTGATGAAAAACTGCGAGTTTCATGCCTACCCGATTTCTTGTAAGCCCGAAGGCTCGAGTCGAAGACAATGTTTTCTCTCAAAGACGCTCTTTAATACTCGTATGTTCGTATCGTCAATGAATTTTCAGACCTCATTCTACTTGGCATAGTATTTTTATATAAGAAAGGTAACGTTTATGAACTGCTCTAACGTAACATAGTATTTTTAATTTATGAAAAGCGTCGCTTATGAACTATTGTAACCTGATATAGTATTTTTTCATTATTAAAAAACATCGCTTTTGAAATACTATAACTTATGTAGTATTTTTTATTCGCTTATGTACTGCTGTAACGTGACATGTTATTATTTCTTTTAGTTTTAAAAGCTCTCTGGACCTCATTACTCGCGCCAATAATGATCAGATATGTGCAAAATGAATCCAACATGGACTTTACTTGTTTTTGGATATTTGAGATGACATAATGGCATGTAAAATGGGTTTGTATGAAATAATATTTCAAACGTAATGTCACTTGTTCTGAGATAAGTTAGGAAATTGTTTGCCAAAGAGATATTTTAAATATTACAAAAAAAATATTCTTTGTGAGTTTTTGCAAACATACTTTTAGAATAGACTTGTAATTGGTGTTAATTGATATTCAAATTGTAACCTTTTGTATCGGCATAGGCATATTTCATTGTGCTGGTTAGTTGAAAAAATGCTGTATAGCCATAAACCCGTCAGATGTACTAAGAAATATTTTTCTCAAATAAATCCTTAAAAAAAAAGACAAGTTACAAAACTAACGATAAAGACAGTCAACCAAGCGTACATTTTTCAACATGCGTTTATTTCAGGCTATTTCTTATAAATGCAATTATGAATATCTTATCTAACAAAAAAAAATATTTAATTTACATGAATACTACAGTTCAGTCAGAAATGTGTTGAATCTGGTATTATACTTGTTTAAATGTCTTCAAGCAATATAACGCAATTTAAAATGTATCTTTATTTTTCGTAAATGATATTAATGCGATATATACTCGTAATATAATTTAAAGACTTTATTGCTAACAAATTAAGGTTCATAAATTCAATAGTCAATTACCCAGTTAAATTAAGACAATCAAACGTGAATTGGCATTACGTGGAAGTGAACATGAAAAGCAAAGAATTTAAATTAGGTAAAATAAATAATCTTTGTTCTTACTTTACCTGAAATGAGAAAAAAATCAACGAGACAAACATAAAAAAGACAGCGGATTGAAGACAACAGAAATTAATGCAAATAAGAAAGAGTTTTAAGTAAGATACAGTTAATTTTTATGATGATGTACGGTATATTGTGGGATGAATGTTTTGGTCTGTCTGGAGTGATGAAGTGTGAGGAGTTTGATTTCGCTTGATGTATGATATACTCGTACATATGTAATTGAGTGTCACTGTTTGTCAGGTTGATGAGAATGTGCAACGGTGTTTTATATAATCAAAAATCGGAAAGAAGTATCGATTTATTTTTTCATGCTATATGTCCTCTGTAAGATACAGGTAAAATACAAGTTTACTGGGGACAAGACCAATGAAAGGCAACAAACCCAGATTCATTAAAATTGTGTGTCCAAATTAAGTTACCTGTTGTTTTTTCGCAAATAATGTACCGTATTAGCCCGACTATAAGGCGAGGTTTTTTTATTTAAAAAGGTGACACGTAAATAGGGGGGTCGCCTTATATTCGAGTCACAAGTTATCAAATTTCCAATGAAACCATCATCAATAGATTTAAATAACGTTGCATATCCAATAAAATGGACGGTGCATATCCAATAAAATGATATTTTGTGGGAAAATATGATTGAGGATTCCGAAGACGATAACATCACTGAAGATGGGACTTACGAGTATGCTGAGGATGCTATAGCCATATGTGAATCTGACTGATCTGATTAGCTACTGTGGTTGGACTTTTTTATATCTTCTTTTCATGTTTAAACATGTACTTAACTATTATCTGGGAACTTTATTTTTTAATAAATATTTTTTGTTAAACATTTTGCATTTTATTTTTCAAAATATTATAATGGTGAAGGAAATATTTTTTTCTCCAAAAAGCAGATTTAAAAAATAGGTGGATCGCCTTATAATCAGGATCGCCTTATAGTCAGGCCAATACGGGATATTTCTTGTCATGTGTAAAATAAATAAAAAATAAATGAATAAAAAGAAAGCTTCGTTTGTATAACTAAGCCATGTGGAAAGAATGAATGATGGAAGAATAAAAAGCGAGTGTATAAGTTAGAAGTGCAAGGTGCACGTAAAAGAGGTTAACTAAGAGAAATTTGATTGAATCAAGTGAACCAAATGTTGAAAGAAGGATAAGTGAGAAGTACAAATAATATAAGATCATGCGTAATGAGATGAATGCATATGGAGAAGGTGAAATTTTTGTGCTTGAATAAATCAAGAACGGAAATTTATTCTCTCTGCCTACCCCAAAGGGTAAACGGTTCGATGATATGTATGTAGATATAAATTTAGAGAAAGTAATAGATCTTTTTCGATTAAGAATACTTTTCCCTATCAGTAAATAAATATGATTGTTTTTCCAAATATTTTATTCTATAATAATTGCTCTACATTTTTATACAAAACAACTTGTCGGCTTGTTGCCAAACGGAAATATCTTGTAACTAGCTAGAAATATGCTATAAAAGTCGTCAAATAACATATGACTGAAAAAATGCAAATTAAAATGTACTACAAAATGCATCTTGTGATTTCTATACTTTTTGGACGTAAAAGTCTAATTCATTTAAAAATAAAAAAAACTTATAATTAAAATCTTTATTCGTTTTTTTTGTCAAGAACTGCCCGGTGTGCAGTGGCGTGGCCGGGCCCGCGGGGCTGGCAGATTGTGTTAATTTATTTCCTCGGCAGCATCTCTTTTTAATTTATTGTTTTTAATAAAAACACTTCGCGGACGATGATGATGTATGGGGGCAATAAAACATTTTCACGCCCGTGAAATTTGTACCGACCCCCTGCTTTTAATATCGTTGCCTGGGAAAACAATCAAAGTCTCTTATTACGCAAAAGGGGGTCTGATACGCCACTGCTTTTAAACACAGTGAAATCTCGATATATCGTTCTTGGGACGATATTTTAATTATTTATTATTGAATTACACAATCGGATGAAATTTGTTATAAATAAATAACCAAACCTTTAAAGTCAACTCAGTGCAAACGTACAAAATACTAGCTGCATAATAGACTCAAAAAGCATTATACTATATTTCCCATTATTTACGTAGTTTCCTAGTCTCTGGTGTAAATCTTTCGAATTGAATATCTGATTTGAATCTTTCAAACATTATCTAAATTAGTATGTTAGATTGAGGTAAATAGATAAATAAATAAAATAAGAACTAAATAAAAATTAAATCGAATCCAGTACATGATCTAGTTTAGCAAAAATAATACCATTAGAACATAATAGTCAATAGTAAATTAGTGTTTAAGTGAACATTTTTGACCGCGGTCTTTAAAGTGTGTACGGGATTTTAAAGTAACATCAAAATTTGTCCTAAAAACATTATGACGAATGAAACCCAACTATTCATTTGAAACTTTAATCTCCTTGCCATCAGTATGTCGAGTTTGATATGTGGAGGCTGTATATAAACAAACCCTCGTGATTGACTATGCTTGTCAGCCATCTTGGGGATGGAAAACGCCTGTGCGTGTATTGCTTTAGAGTGTGAGCTATTGCACTTCTGCAAGCACATAGTTTTGACGAATCACAACCAAAGATACGATGAGGAGGGGAAGTTTCAAGACAATCGGCGGGGCTAATCTGCAGAAACGTTTTCGTTAGGTAGTTTTTTTATATAATTTATATTTTATACACAACAAAAACTATTTCAGATAAACGTGTAAAACGAGCCTGAAGGTAAAACTAGCCTAGGAAATCCAGCAGTTATTGAACCTGGGACGCCCGCTTGCTTATAGCATGAATGCTAACATGGCTACCGAATGTGTGCTCGTTGAAACGCTACAGCTACGCTACATAGTAATCCAAAACATCCATCTAAAAAAAAGATTGAAAATCTTTCTCGATTTTGAGGGATTTTCCATTATCAAATGTCCATGTTCTTGTTTATTATTACATCAATAGATTTGTTATTTATTTGTTTATTTCATCAATGGTAAAATATATCTTACAACAATATTTAAAATAAATTTATGTTGGGAGTGTCTAATTCATAACAAAGACTTGTTAGACATTGTCTAATTCATTAGATTCCTAAAATAAATTAACAATAATAAAATATAAAAAAACATTATTACAATTAAACATTTCACATAACACATAAGTATGCAAGTACAAATACAGCTCAAAATTATTTAAAAAAAAATTCAATCATACTTTTAAAAAAAGATACAAAAATATTGTCTTTGAATTTCGCTTACGTTATCCAAAAACCTTCTTTCAAATTATAAAACATTATAGCGAATTGATCAGTTCTCTTTTTTTCATTGAATTTAAATACCTACAATTTGTTAAGATAACTATCATACTCGTACTGGCAACTTTGATATTTTAAAAAGAGCTCTGCCGAATCATATATTTGTGAAATGGCGTGATTAAATTTAGAAAAAAAAAAACTAAATTAAATCACAGTATACAGTGAATATATTTTTCTTTCAACCAGTTTTAAGAACTTATGGCAATACCTATTGTTACACACGAACTTAAGTACAACAGATAATATATTGTTTGATAACAAATTCACATAATGTATGCTTGGTACATTATTTCGAAATTTGATAAATTAAGCAACAATAATGATTCGTCTGAAATTGGAAATGATCTAAAATATAAAATTTAAAATAAAAACGACTTCCGCCTTCTTATTGGAATTATTGTATTGATGTCAAGTGTCATTCGAATAAAGGTTCAATAAACTCGTTGAAGCTGTAGGATACCTACGTCCATAACTAAATAAAATTGAATTGTCAAACATAATTTATTGTCAAAATTGTAAACATACAGGGTCAACGACCGATGAATCAAACTCTGAATTATTTACAATTGTCACATACTAGAAACGTCAACAATGTTTACTAACAAATAGTATTTACGTTTTGTCTCGCCGCCGTCATAAATAAATATCCTACCCGCTACACTAGTGCACGCGCAGGAGTGAGACAAAATATATATTGCGAGCACATTCACTCACTACTATAAAACACCTACTTGTAGACAAATAAACATTATTATTCATCCAACTGTCAAGACTTGTTATTATTTACCCGCTATTCACTTTCACTTTTATCCGCATTCCTGAGTTTTATATTTATTTTAAATACATATCAAAATCATCACGACGTATCAAGATAAGCAACTCGCTACAAAGCTATACTGTGGAGGATGTTTTTACCATGGCAACGTCAATTCAATTGTAAAGCGAAGCTGTGCTGTCGAGGTTGTTTTTTTTTTATTAGTGGGCGAGCCGTTGCACACCAGCAAAGTCATCAGCTAAATCACTGTACTGGATACGATGGCACACCGAAGTGAGACGATCGAAGTACACCGGTATATTTCTTTTTTTGAAAGAATGTATGTTATATGACCAAAGTCATAGGTATGCTTATACCCCCGAATACTAGGCGCAAAAAATACCTCTGTTACCGAGTGGTTCGAACCGGTAGAGACCTTCCGCACGGAAGTCCATTGCATTACCGTGCGGCCACATTACCGTCCGGTAACTTTTGTTATATACAGTAAAGCCTGGCAGGCTTATTGTTGTGTGGAGATCTCTTCCTTCCAATCAGAATGGTGTTGAGTAAACATTAAATGAAAAAAAATTATAACCCTTTTTAAAAAAATGTTGGCTGCCAATGGAAATCGAACCAGCCACCGCTATATTGGAAAATAGATCTCATCAACTAGGTTACGGAATTCATTACATAGCAATTAAATTAAATATATTTTGTTAATTTTTCTATATCTGGAAAAAGTTAATTTTAAACGCCTCTGTTCCAATTTTTTGTTCTCTATGAAGTGATAGTAAAAATGACGTATTTGTCTAAAAATTTTCGATGAGCATACTACATTAATTATATTTTGTGTCACTTAAAAGCCGGTTTACAATGAATATTTATTTGACAGGCAAACGAATTCATTAACTACATCCGGGTTACATTTAACTACGATAATAGGTCATTTTATATGGGCTCCACTTACTATTTCATAGTGCAATGAGTTTTTTTATATCATATATCCACTTCAGAGGAATATTTACGAGTACTAGAGGCTGTCAATATTTTTTTCTATCTACACTAACAGTGAAAGTATTTTTTTTATAAAATTTAATTATATAATTTTGTTTGTTATTTCATTACAGATCGCGCTAAATGGGAACTTATTTTTTCCCCATGACATCGTGGGTGGGGATGAGATCGAACTCAACTGGTTTTAAAAATATTTTTCTTCAATTAATATAGATAAAATAAAGGCATTACATAGAGTCGGGAACTATTTTCATTGTCTGTGTGTTTATTAAAAAAAATATAATATAGAGTACCACACACAACATTGAGCTGAATTTTTATTGTTCGTCTTCACTTTGTAAGTTTGGTGCTGTTTCCTTACCAAATATATTTTTCTAAACCTATGCAGATGCGGGGAAGTATTTCATAACAATAATAATAAAACACAATTTATGTAAATAATAAATAAATAAATAAATATAGGTTTATTGATAGCAACATAGTATGTACATAAAACATTTAAATATACTTCAAGAACACATAAATTGCAGATAAAACATTAAAGACAGAAGCTATCAAAAGGTCTGGCTCATCTAATAACATCCCCCCGGCCAATATACACCCCACCAATATAGAGCGAGCCCAGCCACGGGTACACCAGATGTTTTTTCAGCCCACAGCCTTGTACATGTAGAATAAGAAGAAGAGAAGAAAAAAAAAACACAGAAAAGAAATAGATGGCAGAAAAATACATTCGAGAAATAAGCGCCCTTGAGGACAGCCTGTTCTCTGAACTACACTAATTACACGAAACTACAGTCATTTTGTTTGTTACAATTATTATCAGACTATACGAGTATAACGACTTTCATGAAAAAAAATCTTATTTAATTAGATTTCAAAGTTAATTTTCAGGTTTCTGTTATAAAATTTGGTAAATCACTTATTGGCTCCCAAAGCCATCTATAATTTGCTATGAACAATCTAATATACTATTGCTTTATTTGTTCATTTATATTTTATTGCAGTCAGCGATGACAGTCTAGAGCTGAATAGGGGCTAATTCTCTGTCATCGATTAGTCAACAGCGGAATTAGAGTATGTTTTACCGCGGATCAGTTGGCATTTCAGTGCGCGGCACGGCACCATTTCAATGGATGTCGTGCATTGTTCAAATCCAATATTTGCATTGATATTAAGCCCCCGTCGCCTGCAACCTAATCCATGCTTGTGCCGAATGCAATTCACGAAATGAATGGAAATATCCTGTTGTGGAAGTGAAATTCATATTTAAAAAATTTCATACCGTCAAAGCCTCAATTTATAAAATACTTGTGTTCGACGCGGAGATTTCAGGATCGATTCATTATAGCCCCCAAAAAAAGGGTCCCTGTGTTGGGTCTTCATAGAAAACCTTTTAACATCTTTCTTATAATTGAATAAACGATTTTCAACCAAATTGTGGAAAAAAACTATTTAACTCGACATGGTAATTTTCGATTTAATAAATTCCTTCATATATCGACGCACGCCTGTCACTTATTTCAAGTTTATGGTGAAGATTTTTTTTACTCAAAATGGTTGAAAATTATTAAGTCAAAATTGAAATTCTACAATATAAATACCTTTATCAACTTCATCATCATACCATGTTCTTTTTAAGGTAGTCAGAGAAAACAGATCTCAACTTGACACATGTGGGCATTCATCTTATCTGCCACGTCCATACACCTTGTCATGCATACTATCTTATAATGCGTTTTATGTTCTCTCTTTCAGGATTTGGTTTGCAGTGCCAGATTATTGGAAAGGAAAATAGCCTCGGCCATTAGATAGGGTACTTCCCCGCATATACATATGTTTAAAAAACACATTTCGTAAAAAAATCGCAGAAAACTTAGAAATGGAAGTCAAACTACAAAGAAACCTATGTAGATCTTCTAATATGTAATAGTAAAGCACATTCGATTCGAAATAAATGTTTTACTTAAAAATTTCATAATGAAGAACTGTCACCCAGTTATCATTTTGACTTTAATAACAAATGACGTCTTAAGTTCAACGATCCATTCTCTGTTAAATATACATCTCATCTCGTTAAAGCCAGCCATATTGGACCGTGTTGTATTCTTAAAACTAACGATGTATCTTGATCACTTACCTTGTTTCCCAATCTATTCAATCGCCAATTGCATCAGCCCATCTGTTTCTCTTTTTTATTTCTAAATTCGGAAAAGAGTCTTAATGAAGCCTTAAAAGAAGAGAGTGTACTTCGTGGACGTTAGAGGTCCATTCGCTGCTCCAAACAGATATTATATAATTATGAAGGCACATTATATCTGACCTTTTTCGACCCAAATATACTCGAAAAAGAGTCATGCTGAATTGTACTTTATAAATCTTAGCGGTTCTTGAATTGAGTGCACTCAAGGGTTTTGAGCAATCGCTTAAATCAAGGGTTATCAATTCAATGTACGAGTAAGCGTGCCACAAGGTGTCATTCAAGAATATACAGGGTGACTTTTTTTAATAAAATATATTCGAAAAATGGATAAAGGGAACAATTGAATGGTTGAATTAAAATAGGCACTAAGTACCAAAAAAAAACTAAGTATGCAGTTTTGTTCTATTTGTCATATATAATGAAACGGCATAATTTTTTTTTTTGGTACTTAGTGCCTATTTTAATTCAACCGTTCAATTTATGAACATGGTATTAATTAGTACCTCTTACTGAGTACTAGATTGTTAAAAAAAATTGCAAATCCAACTTTTAACGAGTACGTAACTCAACCCTTCTTGCAGGCTTCTATACAAATGAGAATGTTACGGTAACGAATTAAGGTGCAATACTTTTTCAGATTAGAAGTGCTGAAAATAAATCAATGACTATTGATTTATTTTCAGCACTTCTAATCTGAATATAGATATATATACCATCACGTCGTATCTGAATAAACGACTCATAGTGTATTTATTAACTATCTATTGTCCTGATGTAATCAAAAGTTTCACTGGTTCTTTTTTCAAGAATACAAAATGTATACTCGTAATACTTGAGGATAAGTGAAAAGGTTAAGTTTTTATTTTCATTATTTCGTGTTTAAGGTTATATACGAGTACTCCTATGTTACATCTGGCAGTCTTATGTTACATCTGGCAGTCTTATTATTATATAGCATTTTTTTCCAACTAACCAGCTCATGTTGAACACATTTACTTGTTTTGATCCATGATATATATTATAAATAAAAAATATTCGTTAAAATTAAATTAAAAACTAATAATTCAAGGACAATCCTCGAGGGGAAACAAATTGCGTACGCGAAGAGAACAATGGTATACGTCATATGCTTTTTGCATGTTTTCATTCGTTTTACAAGACGAATTATATTAACATACATCGATTTTTTATTATTATTAAACAAAGTAATATATGGTACAAATAGTAGCCAAAGGCTGTAACTATATACAAATTTATATCTTAACTTATTTTATTTATATCTAATACGATTATAAACTAACTTAATTTTAATTTCCTACACGTAATTTTTTTTATATTCTTAATATATGATTTCTTAGAATTAGTCAACACCATTTACACGACTTATAATTAGATAACAATTCTTACAACTGATTATTTAGCAAGAACAAGTCCACTATTTCAGACTACTTGTATTCCATCACATTCACTCAGACCTTGGTCGTCCCAGCTAATACTGAAGGTGGACTAGTCAGGCAACAGATAATGCTTCGGGAGCTTGTGCTTATAACGGGAAAGTCGGATTTACTCTCGTAGTCCCCAGGGCAGCGATTAAGGGATTGCGGTGACATTTATAGAACTTCACGGTCCAAGTGAGGGGATGTGCTGGAGGGTTTCTTTACGTTTTTCAGCGTGAAGACGGGAGAGGTTTGTTCCAGGATGGGTGTTGAAAGACATCTTGAATGCCTTGTTCTGCACTCGTTGAAGTTTCAGGTGATACGCGTTGCTCACACTACCCCAAACGGGTGCAGCATTGATCAATATAGGACGAATAAGGGTTTCATAGAGGAGGTGCTTATTTGTGGGTGAAAGGATGCTGCGTCAGTGGAATATCGAACTGATAGCCCCGATGCCTTAATGTACATCATATCAAAGGCACTTTTTTTTATCCACTTTGCACGGATTTCTCCTGTTACACAAATAAAGTCTGCTTCTAGCGTTAGCTTATTCGTTAGGAATAATATCAGCCAGGATTGTTCTTATACTGCTAGACGGTACCGAGAATATATCAACAGTATCATTCAGTTAGTTCAATATATCTATACCACGCGTTACTGAGTGTTTAGCCAAGATATTCGTCCTGTAAGTTGGTATGTAGAACAGAGGGTGATTCCTTGCACGGCTATATTTATTGGGTACATATAAACTTAGTGCTTCTAGAATCGCGGGACAGCTAAAGCAACCTTGGAAAACCTTTATTAGGAATATCGCAATGGATTCTTGCCTTCTTGTTTCGAGGCTTCTATAGTTACACACCGTGAGAAGTTCGGCATGGTGAGCATATTTTGGGTAATCGCCCTTTGTTCTGTACCATAGATATCTGAGGATTTTTGTTTGGATTTGTTCTATATTGTCTTTATATTTGAGTTGATAAGGAGCACAAACCATATATGCATATTCTAATTTGGTTCTAATTAGATAATTATATAAGTTTCGGAGGATATCGGTGCTGTTAAATTCTCTTGATATTCTCATTATAAAACCGAGTAGTTTGTAACAGTCCGATATCAAACGTGAGATATGGTTAACGAACGTGAGTCCGACATCAAAGGTTACGCCCAAATCTTTGAATTCAGAAACTCTGTTTAGAGCCACTCTTGTATAGTATACTGATGGTGGATTGGTGAAAACGATCGACCATAAGATACAAGTCGTCAGCCAACAATAAACATGTCGAGTGACTTATGGAATTTTGAATGTCGTCTATTAATATGAGGAATAGTAGGGGACCTAAATTTGATCCTTGTAGTATACCAGATCTTGCGATAAATTCCACTTAAATATTTCCCCCCAGAATTTTGCCTCTTGAACAGCATTCGGCGTTCTACGAATCAAGTCGTATTTGGTGCAACACACCAGGTTCCTTGGATACTTCAGCATGTGTCGCACAGATTGCACCTCACCCTAGATACAGAGTCGATTACTGACGTAACATTTCCCATTTTATATAATGCCCTTGGTTTACCTAATTCCTCCCAAACTCTCGGCTGAAAGTCAAGCTTCTTACCAGCTAAGTCATGGAGGTACCCAAATTGTTCAATAATTGAGGTTCATTAACTTTGATAGTGGCCGACGTTGCCTGTTGAAAAAAGGGTCATATTTAAGGTATGTTTTGAAGATGAAATATTCATAAGTAGGAGATAAGAAGTATTTGGAATCAATGCAGCACTGAAAGTCGTTCGCTCAAAGATTCGAATCAGGCAGATGAGGTCATTATGTGGTCATAACCTTTCATCAAGAGCATATTGTATAGCGATGAACAGATTTTCAAACGAAGTTAAAAAATATATAAAATAATCTTCAATTCATTATTTCTTCTTTTCGAATAAAATATAATATTTTTAGATGTGCCCATAAAACAATAACTTTGGTGGTATAGATCAGTGTTCTCCAACCGGTGATCCGCGGCCCGCTGCCGGGCCGCAGAGACTTTCCGACGGGCCGCAAAACAAATTTCAAGAAATTCGCCATGCAAAAATATTAAATATAGGATTTTTTCACTTGTACGTTGACTTGTATTTTTAGTAATTGTTAAATAAATATAATTGGTATGATAATGCGACACGATGATTGCTGGTTTTCTCAGAATGGACAGTCATAAATCTTCTCAGATACACTTAGGGAGAACGGAAATATTTGCTCTTGGATAGTGAACTCGGATGCAAACCCCTACCTTAATATATTTCCAAGAATTCCATAATATATAATTGTTTTCATTTTGGAATGGGCCGGTGAGAGTAACGTACATTCAAGTAAAATAATGTCAGAGACAGCACTGCAGCCAAGAATATCCAATATATTAGCAAAGATGCAACAGCAGGTTCCACATTAGTTTGTTGAAAAAACCCCATTGTTTTTGTTAAATTTTAATTGTATCAGACAATGTTACAACTAAAATTGTAACTGTTATATGTATATTTGTTAATTATATTGTAGTTACATACGAGCATGTCCATCTGTCACAATATAAGATTAAAAAAATATTAAATAAAAAAACCATTTTTATTTCAGTATTAGTGGTCCGCGAAAAAAAATTCCTTTTTTTACCGATCCACAGGTCTAAAAAGGTTGGGGAACACTGGTATAGATGGCAGAAAGCTCGGTTCCTTAATAGATTACCATGGATTCCTAAATGGCACCACCAAAAAAAAAGGGATCCAACAAAAGTTACACAAATCAAATAAAAAAAAAAACCTTACCATATTTTTTTACTTCTAATGAAGTACTTAAGGAAAAGTCTTCTAAGATATTTAATGCTCATGTCGAATCTAATAAGCCTGTTAATAATTGTCAAACACTAAAAAAACAAGTTTCCAACTTTAACTTTGTGGAACTTCATGTTAGATTATTTGATAAAGAAAAATACTTTATTTTTTTGCCACTAATCCACTTTATCAAGACACGTGTTTTCCTTTCTGTATCGAGGCTCTCTTAAGGCGGAATGCTTGCTAATATTTTTATGCATATAAATAAAAGTGGTATGTATGACTGATCAAAATCAAATGAAAATATGCAATACTTTTTGTACATGACACAAGATTTGGAACGGAAAGATAAACTTTGTTGACTGTTGTTGATTAACCAACCATTCTAAGAAGTCTGCGTGTCTTGGACTTGAATAGATTAGTTAACTGCAATCGGAAAGCTGGTTTATCGAAACTTTGAAACAACGCCTTCCTAATTCAATATGTCATACTTGATTTATCAACAAAAAAAAAATTAAAAGAAAACAAATCGCTTTTTTTTGTATGATCACACATTTGTAAGTCCATAATTTGAAAATATTTTTTATAAAATAAATTATATTCAATTTTCATTAAAAATCTTGACCAACTTTAGAGATATACTCGTATAGTAGTACGCAACATTCTTTTGGTTATTTTTTTTACTGTACCGAAAAATTATATAATAAATATCCAATTCCAAATTGTCCGTATTAAATGCGACATGAGAAAAGTAACAAATGATTTGTTCTTGAATACATAAAGTGGAAGAAAAAACCGTAAGCAATTGTTTTGCTAACGATTGTCTTGCCTTACTGGAGAGCTTATTATTACTGCTGTTTCACACCGAGTGTGAAATAGAGTTATAGCTGCTATAAAAAATAGAGACATATCCAATGATTTAATGCAAACGAGGCGAGAAAAGAAAGATTTTATGTTAATAAATTTTATCTCCATGTTGAAGATTTTATAGTGTATTCCATCTGGATGAAGATGTATGTAACATTTTCTATCATATATGTATTTGTTACACGTATCAAAATCATAAACTGAGTAAGAAAACTATCATCATCAGTATTACACTTTTGTTGTATACAATTAATTCAAAACAGTACAGCCTGGTGAGTAGATTGCTACGTGGCAATTAACAAGAACTTAGCAAGAATTATTTTAAAAACACCTTAAGTGAGAAAAAAACTCAAATCCTTTTTTTTTTTTAAATGGGTACCAGCGTGAATCAAAACTACAATTTCCGGGCAGCAGCGGCTGGTCTGGAGGTGCGTTGGTGCGCTGAACCTGAGAAATAATTCGTAATAATTAAATTATATATTCGCAAACATGACTTCTAAAAATGTTAAATATTTGTATAGATTAAATATGTATAATATAAGAATACTAACAAAAAGTACGAGTATTTTTATTTAAGTGTAAATTTTAAAAAATTTAAAAAAATTAAAAAAAATATTCCTTCAGATTGACCGGCCAAGTTTGCCAATACTACCGGAGCGATCTCTAATACGCACCGGACGGAAACTCAAATTCGTATAGGGCAGACAGAGACATACTCGTACAGTAAACCGTGAGACAGTGATATTTCATATTCGCTCAGCGTCTCGAGGTGCGTTGGTGCTCAGCGCACCTCGGGACCAGCCACCGCTGCTTCCAGGTTATCAGGGAAGGCAGTGCAAACAAATCTTCGTCTAAATATTCATATTTCGGTTTTGACACGTACATACAACTTGCTACGAACACTTGACTGAGCATCGTCGTCTAGTTGCTAAGATGCATATTGTTCGACACGGGGTTGCGGTTTTTATTAAAATTGGTACGTATTTTTTTTAAATAATTCCCGTCTGATTTTCACTAAAAACCTCTGTAACATTTTTCTGGTTGATTGAAATAGATTGTCACTTGGAAATGAAACCAGACAATTTTTATGAATTTTAAAATCAAGTTTTGTAAATCACATTGCTTTATTGTGTTGTTTATTAAATTAAAAAAACATTGAAAATCTCGTAAAAAAATAAGCCCGGCGCACGTTTAAGATGCTATCAAATTTTTTCCTAGAACCATTTAGTTACCGAGATCCCACCATGAGCACTTCAGCCATCATATAACACGTATCTAAAAGAGTTACGAGTACCTTAAAAGCCTTCTGAAGGTTTCCATTTTATCAGCATTACTAAGCTCCAGAAGAAGTCTGCATATCTCTTTCTGTAGACCCAGTCACCCCAAACGAGCTTCCGATTAAATAACGCAAATTTCAATTCAGCCGACTATTTCGATTTCGAAAAATATATTACAAACTTTGTAGTTATTCATTTTCTTCTCCAGATTTACAATTGCTAATAATGGTACGTGTTTTCAGTATGATGCGACAGAGGTCACTTTATTATTCCCATCAATCAGGTATTGGCCCGAGCATGTAGTCCCAATGTTTGTAGAAATAAACATGTGCTTTAAATACTGTATAGCCCTTCAATCACATAGAATGCTTCTTTCATTCAAGAAATCCCCTTTCTGCATATTCACCTTACATCTAATCGCCTCTACATGGAGTTTATTCAGCACTCTCCAAGTAAACCACGATATTATGCCTCCTGATGCCCTCCTTTTTGACAATTCTATCCAGTCGTACAAGGATTTTTTTTCTTGGTTTCACCCATCAATTTATGAGAATAGGTAATTCAGATACATTTAAAAGCGTGGCCGGGAGACAACATTGTTATTGCCTCCGTTAATTGAGCCTTTTGTTTTAGAACCACTGGAGAAGGCACCGAACTTGTTGTTCATAATTACACGTGTTAGCTATACTACCACACGTGATTAGGTAAAAACACCCATATACGTTTAACACGTATACATATTGTTATCAGATAAACTATTTTAGCACATTGGGACTCCTTTTTTACTGGGAGTCAAACCTAAAAACCTCAGGTGGAAATTGATCGTTCTATCAATAAGGCCACGATGGTCGTTACTATCACATATTGGATATTCTTCAAACATAGATATTTTTTTATACAAGACAAACAATATGTACTTTTAACAAGAATACCGTAAGTTTTTAACTGATTTATTTTACCGCGAAGGTTGTTTAAAAAATATTTTTCTTTTATAATTTATTTGTTATACTTAGTTGACCGACGGAGCGATATTTCAGGTGATCGGTTATTGTACAGAGTGTAAAAGGTCAATAGAGCATGCAGCAAGAACGAGGAAGAGATAATAATATGGAACACAAGTTATACAATAAAAAGAAATAGATTCGAAAGGCGTATTGTGTGTAGATTTTTTTAAACTTAATCAAGATTTTACCATTGTTAGTAAGAAATTCGAAAATACACCGACGTATAAGGCGATGATAATTTATTAATAATTTGTTACCGAAACAAAAAAAAAACGTAAAATATTGCCAGTCATAAAAATTATGAAAGATAATATAAACAAAAAATGAGCGAGTGCTGTTAATCGAAGATACACATCACGATTTTTGGATCTCCGTTATCCCATATTAATATTCTAAGAAAATAATGTCTTATAGATGAAGAATAAGGCAATATTTTTTGGATCAAGTTAATGGTATTTTGAAAGAAGCAAATGTAAAAAAGGCAGAGAAATCGTTGGAGTCGTATGAGGTGCATGGCCGCGTCGTTACGCACTGGACTACCGTGCGGAAGGTTACCGGTTCAAAATCCGCGCTGTGATACTCCCCTCGAATTACACAGGCATTTTTTCCTGCCTGGTAAAGAGATATATATGACTTTAGTAAAATATTTTCTTTCAAAAAAAAAAAGAAGGAATAAGCATATTGATATTCTAAGAAAATAATGCCTTGTAGATGAAGAATAACGCAATATTTTTTGGATCAAGTTAATGGTATTTTGAAAGAAGCAAATGTAAAAAAGGCAGAGAAATCGTTGGAGTCGTATGAGGTGCATGGCCGCGTCGTTACGCACTGGACTACCGTGCGGAAAGTTACCGGTTCAAAATCCGCGCTGTGATACTCTCCTCGAATTACACAGGCATTTTTTTCTTGCCTGGTAAGGAGATATACTATATATGACTTTAGTAAAATATTTTCTTTCAAAAAAAAAAAAGAAAGAAGGAAAAAGGTGCGTCTAGTACAGCGGCGTGGCTGCTGAACATGCTGATGTTCAATGGCTCACTCTTCTAAAGAAGATAAAAAAATAGAACGAAACAAAACGAGTTGACGCTGGAATGGCGAGGGGATCCTCGACTACGAGATCCAACAACGATATATGTAGATGAGGAGAAATATGTGTAGTGTGGTAGGAAAATCTAGAACTCTGTTCTCTTTACCTACCCTGACAGTAAAACGGTGTAATGGTATTTATACAGAAGTCTATTTTTTTTTCTTGGACTCGTACTTCAAAAACCGGAATAAATATGCGTGTCGCCTTATACTTACATAAACAACGCGGATAGAGAAATTGTGAAAAATTAAGTTAGTTGTTCTATGGAACACATTGACCGACTTGGCGCAGGACAAAGTCAGGTGGTAAAGTCTTGTGAGTGCGATGTTGCCCTGATTCTTTCGATAAATGGCAATGTATATGGAGATAATATTTTTTTAAATGTATTTATATTTTTTGTTCTTACAATAAAATAAACATCTTTTACCTAACAGGGCGTATGCCTATCTGAGGACAAGTAAATTAAAAAAAACGAAAAATTAATGAAATACGTATAGAGCATTCTTAAGAATTATTTTGTTTTTTTTTTATTTATTTATTTTACACATGACAATAAATATACATCTTTTGCGAAAAAAACAACAGGTATTTTAATTTGGACACACAATTTTAATGGATATGGGTTTGTTGCCTTTCATTTGTCGTGTCCCCAGTAAACTAGGATTTTGCCGGTACCTCACTGAGGATATTTAGCATGAAAAAATAAGCAAGCCCAAGTATTCAAACTCCTGTCGCAATAACAATCACGCTCCGATCGACTGCCTAAATTGTCTATTTGACAATCTTTCGATACTTAATAAGGTCAGGGGAATATAAATGTACAATTTTGATTGTTTTTTTATTTATTTAAACTTTTATACACATGTGTATACGAGTATAAGAATAAAAATTAAACTTAAACAAAAGTCAAATTAAATCTCTCCATAATTGAATTATACAAAAAAAGTATTTAAATTAGAAACATTCAATTTATTGTATTAAGGTTCGTTCACTGATTTTTATACACAAAACAATACTCATAAGTCCACAAAGATCATTTGGGATGAATGTGAAATTAAGGTTTTGTGTGTTGAGGAAGGTGAAAATAAGCATTCTGAAATGGTTTGAGCGCGTGAAACGAATGAATAATGAAATACTTACAAAACAAGTGCACAGTGCAAGTGTGAACACAAAGTGTAGTAAAGGAAATTCAAGGAAAGTATGGTCGTATTGAGTGAAAGTTATTTATAAAGAAGAAAAAGTAAATAGGAAAATAAATTGAAGGAGCTGTATAGATGTGGAAGAGTAAACTATTTATGTCGAGATAAAAAAGTCTGACGCTACTTCCTACCTGCCTTCCCCAGCATGGAAAATGCGTGATGGTATGCGTTTACGTATGTACGGAAAAGATTTCCATGTGGTAATTAGCCCACCAAGTTGAACCGTATACAAAAAAATCGTGATATTACTAAAATTTAAAAATTAAAAACAATTTTCTCTTCCGCTGGACCATATAGTAGTTAAAAAAAACACATACTTGCGGTGTGCTTACTTACACCTTAAGCGATACATATCGAAGTTTTTGTTCATATTACGTAGACCATATGTTTACATAAAGAAATTTATCGACGGACGTGACATTTTCATAGCAACAATACTTGTATTTAAAAAAAAATCCCCATATCTGTAGGCATTATTTCTTATTACGTTTTGTAATATTCATTTCAGTGCACGTGACGAGCGGGCGAGTATCATACGATACTAACGCACGTAGGGTGAACGGCGCAATATTTTTTTCGGCGAAGAAAATATAATTTTTCATTCATTTGTAACATACGCCTCGACTTGTCCGTGGCATTGGTGATGCAAAAGTTCAAGTGCGTGGTTTGCAGACAATGAAATTCGATAACTTGAAATTCGAGTATTTAACGAAATTTGGAAGCGGTCTTCAACAATATCGCAGGGATTGTTCTAAACCGTTGGATTTATCATCATGTGTCAACAATACACATAAATATATAGCAATATTTTTGGTTCCTACCCAGATATCACAGGCAGAATTTTCTCTGCCAATATACTGGCAAATAGATTTGTTATTTTTTTGGCATTCCTGCTTAAGAATAATTTAACCATATAATTTCTTCTGAATCTATTCAGAGGCGTTTATGAGTGGTCCACTAATACATTGCTTCGTTATTCCATTAGCTATCATATTTTAATCGCCACGACACGTATTTCTACATCCCGTCATGAGGTCTCGTTTAAGTTTAAAATATCACACAATAAATACTGTTTTTTTTTTAATCTATAAACAACATTTATCAACGGTTTTAGTTTTAACTGTGTGGAACTTTATATAATAATATTTTATAATTGATTACTTTGTTATTCCACTTCTTATATTAATTATCCCGACGCATGTTTTAATTTCATATCCAGACGTTGTTTTCAGGCGGAATAATCTCGGCTAGAATATTTATACTTGAATATTGCTTAGTTCTGTATGTTGGCGTAATTTGCAGGTCTTACTTTGTTTCAAAGTAGCCATAAGATTAAGAGGGTAAATACCATCGTAATGCATAGAGTTTCATATATTTAAAGCCATTTTTTTATACTTAAGACATTTTATTTATTAAAATATTGCTGAGTTTCAATTCATATTAAATAACAAGCACCAAAATATTTAAAAAAAATCAATAAACTTAGAACACCAATAATAAAAGGTTTCAAGTTTCATATTATCAGGATGATGTGTAACATTTATATAAGTTATTTTTTTAGTCTGAATCAATAAACTGTTTTAGTATAAAAAATTCTTTAAGTATTCAAATAAATATTAGTATACAGTCTTGGTAAACGAAATACATAGAACATCGAACACGTTTTCATAGAGCTAAACAGGTCTGTCATTTATGCTTAGTTTATCGTGTCGATTTCTTTCACATTAAAGTGAACATCATTTAGATATATTTTTTTTTAAAAACGTGACGAATATTTTTTTCCTATTGAAATTTCGTATTAAAAACTTTGTTCTTAAATGGTTTGACGGAAATATATGAATTAGATTAACCAAAAAAAATATGGTCCAAAAAATGTAATCGTGACCAGAACTGTATATTTTAACCATGGCAATAAAATAAATTTAAGGTATATACAGCACATATAAACTAACATACATAATGTCTCTCGTTAATTCCTTTAAATATAAACTTTTGAATGTGAAAGTCACTTTTAATTGCGGTTGGTACGGTTAAGTAACAATTTAATGTTATAATACTCGTAGTTGGATGAATAATTTTTCATTCTTTACGATATATCATAAATATCATATGTGCTTTTAGACAAATATCTGCTCTTCTTCATCGCATGCTCAATGCTGAACGTCGTGGTCTTCTACTGTCGGACTCGGCTTTCCATCTGTCTCCATCTTTCTCAGACACGCTGAATGCAGCGTTTGAAAAGAATCCTGCTTACTTCTTTATTTGGTCCGTCCCTCTCATAGGGTACTTTCCACTTGCTCGCCTTCCCTCAACTGTCCCAGTAATCACCAACTTCTTTATTTGGTTCATCCCTCTAATAGGTCGCGTTCTTCTTGCTCGCCTTCCTGCAACTGTCCCAGTAATCGTCAACTTCTTTATTTAGTCCGTCTCTCTCATAGATCATGTTCCTCTTGCTTGCCTTCCCTTAATTGTCCCAGTAATCACCAGCTTCTTTATTTGGACCGTTCCTCTCATAGGATACTTTCCTCTTGCTCGCCTTTTCTCAACTCTCTCAGTAATCAAATAATGCTAGGATTCTTTTTTCGCAGGTTCTCGAAAGTTTTTCGGTAACTTCCATTTTTTTAATGATAGAGACGTTGATGTGTCTTGCTGTCTTTTGGATACGATACATCCGCATCCAAAACCGTATGTTGAAGATAATGTACATTGCCTTCTTTCTCACCGTTCATTTTTCCACTTCATACAGTGTTATAGAGAATATTTGGGACATAACTCGAGGATTTAAGTTAATCCGTACCTTTGTCCGATTTGTCGTAACTGATTTTATCATTTCAATTCATATTAGGTTATTTGATTCACATCCTCGATTCCTCGAAATAAGAGCATCTAGGTAGACATACTCGTTGACTTCTTCGTAACACTTAAACAAGTCACTTCTTATCGGAGTGTCAAATCGGTCCACGATGAGAACTATTGTATATGTCTAGTCCTTGTTGGTGGCTCTATATTTTAACTTATGAAGGAGCTTGACCACCTCACCTTCGTAGTTGGCTATAATTAATGTATCATTTGCGGATCTTATTTTGAAGATTTTACGACCTCTTATGATAAAACCACCTTTCTATCAGTCTAATATTTTTCTAATAATCTATACTCCATATACGAGTATGTTCAATAAATTAGGTGACAGTACATATAACAAACAGCCAGATCAGGGGACACTATCGTTCTGCTTTCTGCATTTGAAAAGGTTCTTAGCGGAATTCCTCTACTCTCAGAGATACCGTATTTTGTATACACAGGCTGTGAATCAGAACAATTGTATAAGCTGTCTTAGTACGCTCTTCTCTTTCAGAACTATCTATAGGTAATTTATTTTGACAAGTGTTGAATTTGAGGATACGAATGTAGCGAGAGAGTCCATTATTTTGGATTCTTACTTGATTTTCGTTTGGTTTTAATTACCATTTACTATTTCAAAAGATCCTTTGTTCGACCTTATTTATTAATAATATTTACTAATTTCATGTAAATACATCTGGTGGATTTATTGTTTTAAAGGATTTATAATACTTTCAATCATCTCGTTTTTGTTTCATAATTATTATTGTTATCCGTTATATTGTCTTTATACTAAGTAAATGAAATATTATTTAAAAAAAAGGAAACGAAAGTTAAGACATAGATAAAATTAAATCGGGAATTAAATATGAGTTATACGTGTAATATGGTTATAAAAATAAAATATCGAAAATAGGGAGTCAGTGTTAATATAGCAATTTTTTTTCAAACAATATTACAGATATAAAAAAATAACATTATCTCTGTTGAATGATATAGCCATTCAATGGCTAATGGGGTTGAATTCATTCCACAGTTTGTATATATTAAGGATTATTAAAAATTATGGAACTAGTAAAAGCCTTAGAGAAGCCTCATTTAGTAAAATCAAGGACATTGATACGGACGTTAAAATCGAGACAAGTGAAAAAAACGTCAAGTTGTTAAAGTTAACAGATATTTAGGTATACGTCAAATAATAAGTATTATTTTTAATGCACTGAACCCGAGCCAAATTAAAATCTTTAATATGGTCCATAATAGCGTAGTAGTGTCAACATTGATGAAAATAAATGAAACGTGGACACGGAAAATCAATAAAAGATACCGAGTTATCAATAAGGCAATTTTAATGCTTATATTGAGAATAACGTGTGACGTGTCGATGTATGTTAAAATAAGGTTGTATCTCTTTCTTATTCTGCATGCTGTCCTTCTTCAACTACGTTTCTTATTCTGCATGCTGTCCTTCTTCAACTAGGTTTCTTATTCTGCATGCTGTCCTTCTTCAACTAGGTTTCTTATTCTGCATGCTGTCCTTCTTCAACTAGGTTTCTTATTCTGCATGCTGTCCTTCTTCAACTAGGTTTCTTATTCTGCATGCTGTCCTTCTTCAACTAGGTTTCTTATTCTGCATGCTGTCCTTCTTCAACTAGGTTTCTTATTCTGCATGCTGTCCTTCTTCAAGTAGGTCGCATCGTTAGATGTTAGTTTGTGGAGTTCCTCCAAGTGTTGAAGAAATATATACATTGGGAAGCTGCATGTGATGTAGTCCATGCTCATAATCTCTCAAAGGTAGGCAACTCTGCTAGGCCCCACTTGCATATATCATATACAGTGCGGTCCACTCTGCATCCGATCCTATTTAAATTTACATCCATTCTACCAATTTAAAAAACAAATTGGAAACACATGCATTTTGATTTGCATAATTTAATAATTAAAAACAAGGTCAAAGTATTGCTTCTTTACATTAAGAAGTACTTAATAGTACAAGGTCTTCCGGAGGTTGAACTGCGTTTTTGTGGTTGTAAGTGTCGACGTTTCGAGAAAGTTGTAGTTCTCATCTTCAGTGTTTGCTAGTTTTCAACTTCAGTATCGCTCTAATCACGAAAGCCTACAAACCTATTTTAAATTCTAAATAATACTCGTAATTGATTATTAAGAATATTAAATAATGTTAATCGAACCGAAATAAAAAAACTCTACGTGGTTAGTTTTTTGGCGCTAACACGGGATTCAAACCCACTTTTATTCACTTTAGAACAGATTTAAAATCCCATATAGTTTATAATTTTGGGCAAATAAAGGTCAATTCAATTGAAATATTAATCGAAAAATTGTACACTAACGAAAAATAAAGAGTCAATTTATTAAATAATACTCAATTGCATTAGGGCTGTTACAATAACGAAATACCATACACACTTTCGAATGACGAGAAATATATTGTTATCGACAAAAACTTTCGAGCGCCCTTGAGGAGAGTTTGCTCTCTATACGGCGCTGTCTATTGTCCTTTTATTATTGACACCAATCAAGAAATATACTTTAAATATCCTAGAATATTGTGCGAGGCTTCGAAAATATTGTGCGAGGCTTCGAAAATACAGTTCTAATCGCGAAAACCTACAAACCTTTTTTAAATTCTAAATAATACTCGTAATTGATTATTAAGAATATTAAATAATGTTAATCGAACCGAAATAAAAAAAAACTCTACGTGGTTAGTTTTTTATTTCAATGAAAGACATTTCCTGGCATATCAAATCTTATTACCAGATTAAAATCTTATTACCAGATTAAAATCTTATTACCAGATTAAAATCTTATTACCAGATTAAAATTCTTGTTACTACTATATTTTGTTTCTTTATAAGTGTCGAGTACAATTTGTTTATTTTCTACCAAATTTAAATAATTTAAAAGATTTCATCTTGCATGCAACTTCCAAATTTATACGGAAGTAACATGTCTTAGACGCCAGAATGAAAAAAACACACGAAATTCCAGGTTCGCTAACAATACCCAATTCCATGATCGTCCTATTGAAGTGTCTTTCTTCTTTGTATATATAATTTCACGATGTAATTTAACTGACAACTCAGAAGGAATAAATATCGCGTTCGCTAATACGAAAGAATAATTTTAATACGCTGAAATGTAACATTAAAGTAAATGAAACAGTATATAATTACGGTTGCGTGCAATGCCCATGGACCTTCATTATACTGGCTAAAAGTTGATTTCAAAATCGTATCCATTGTTTGTAATATTGTAGTAACCCCGAGCTCTGAAAAGCGGAGTACTTTTTAGAAATAATTATTACGAAATACTCGGGCAATTACAATATCGTTGTGTTTCTATCGAAATAGACAGCGAACAAAATGTTGGACAGAAAACAGTGGCTTAGTTGTTGTTTTTGAGTGCGATTCCATTGGGATACCACTATGGTCCAAAAAAATCCTGTCTGAATAAGTTAACGCTTGTATGAACAGATGCCACAATAGCCACGTCTACCGCAGGGTTAGGAGATGTTGACAGTTAAAATTTGATATCTATATCATCAGAAGTATGTTAACTAGAGCTGATAGAAAATATGTTATTTCCTTATATTCTGACATATTAAAAATTGAATTTCACGCGGTTATCAAGTTTATTTCAAAAGGAAACAATGTTTTGACTTGGAAAAAAGAATCTTCTCACACTCGTTGATTCAAATCAGGCAGATGGGGGTCATTATGTGGCCATATCCTTTCGTATATTGTATAGAGATAAAAATATTTTTAAAGGGAAGTAAAAAATATGTATACCAAATAATCGTCGATTATTTGGTATACATATTTTTTACTTTGTCTCATCGAAAATGCCGCTGATTACTCGTACTTTGTCTCATCGAAAATACCGCTGATTAATTTGTCTCATCGAAAATATCGTTGATTACTTTGTCTCATCGAAAATACCGCTAAGATTAAATAATTTCAACTATGTTTAGATGTAGAAAAAATAATATGTAGTTTGTTAGCGTACAATTAAAAATATGTGGGAACCACGGTCGTCGCTGAATATTGTCAGCACATACGGTCAACGACCGACGAAACGACCTTTGGACACCTCGACGAATTATATTTTACAGTCCGAAGGTCACATGCCAAAACATTGACGCGGCTGGACATCGCGCCGCATTCCATAGTAGAAAGAGAACGCATCACGTTGTCTCGCCGGTTCCGTAAATAGATTATTACCCACAATACTATTTACGATATCTACAATACTTCAATTGACCATTTCTGCACGCACAGAAGCGAGATAAATATATATCGCGGGCGCACTCCCGCGCCCATTCTGAAATGTATTAATACCCACATACTGATAAATAAAACATTCATTCACTCTCTCCTTCCGCATTGCGATTTAACGTATTTTATTTATTTACCAACAACTACTATCATCATCTCTCCAATAAGAAGCCTTCCGTTAAAAATATAACTGATTATTAAAAAATTAAATCAGCTAAAAGCTGGTATGTTATATGGGATGAAAAAGAGCGTATTGAGGTTGTTTGTACATGTTGAACGATTGTGCAACAAAAGATATTTATCATATAATGCAGATTTGAGTGAGAGGCGTAGTAAAGGATGACTAAGAAAAGTATGATAAGATCAAGTGACTAGTTTTTAAAGAAGTAAAAGTGAAGAGTACGAATACCAGAAATACCTATGAGAAGGTGTGTGGATATAGAGGAATTATATCGTGATAGGAATATTTGACACTCGATTTGGCGAAATTTTGGCGTTTTATCTTCTCTGCAAAATTCAATGGTATATACATGGTTAAATAAGGTTTTTATATGTTTTACTCATAATACAATATTGAAAATTGATTTCCTCTGAGTTAAAATATGAATTGAAGAGTAAAAAATGTTAACTTCACCAATTTGTGAAGAGATTACTATTATACATCTCTACACATTGCCTAAGAAAATGTGGTCTCATTCCTTTAATATCAAATTTCATTTATGTATCATTAATACTAAAACATTCATGTGAAACATTTACACTGCAATCATATCCTTACACATACTTGCTAATCCCTCATCACTTACTTTGCCATATCCTTACACATACTTGCTAATCCCTCATCACTTACTTTGCCATATCCTTACACATACTTGCTAATCCCTCATCACTTACGAGTACTTCGCCATTTTCCCTCATACGATGTTACGCTCACGACTCGAGTTTCCAGCTCTACGCTCTTCGTCAAGCATATTAAATATTAATTTTAATACATAACCTATATCGCCTAGCGATGTTTTAAACTTTAAAATTTAAAGGATATGTGTGTGGTATGTAGAAATGTCAAATATCTCGCATCTTCACAAGATTCCTCTTAAGTTAAATATATTAAGTATTACTACTTAAATAATATATATTAAATATTACTTCTTAAATAATATTTAGCCTGACGAATAGCTAAAAAAAAGAACTTGAAATTTTAGTAACATAATAACGCCATATAGTAGATGGAATAAAAATAACTAAAAAAACGACTTCAAATTGAACAAAAAAGACGATTTAGTTCGTTATTGACTTGAATTTGAGAAGAGTTCGATAAAAATTAATAGGACACAGGCTGATAATAGTAGTAAAAAAGCTTTCAGTCTAGTCAAGAGTTTCTACGATATCCACTGTAGAGGTTATTGTGCCATTTAGAGTGCTATATTATTGCTAATAACAACGAATTGCAAGTAACCGGGCCTCGTAGTCGAGGATCCCTTTGCAGAAAGCGAAGTTGTGCCGTGGAGTTTATTATTTTTTTATTAATGAATTTTTATAACTTACACACCAGCAAATGGAGCACGCCGGCATGTTTATTTTCTCTTTTTAAAAAAATATATATGACTGAAGTCATATGTATCCTTATACCCCCAAATACTAGGCGGAAAAAAATATCTGTGTCATTCGAAAGGAGTAGTGAAGCCTGGGGCTAGAACCGGCGACTCGCTGCACGAAGGTCCAGTATGTTATCGCGCAGCTATGCACCTCAACTCGACTCTAGTGGTTTGGAGCTCGAATGCTCGATGAATAAAATATTGTCCATACTACTATCTTCAACACATCCGCATTACGAATTCGAATAAAAAATTGTATTCTATACAAATAAATTAATGAATGTGATAAAAGCAAAATAATGTAATTGATATCAAATCTAATTGTTATACTCCTAATTGATATCAAATCTAATTGTTATACTCCTAATTGATATCAAATTCTATTCTAATAAATAGTGTTAGAATACAATAGATAATCTCATTTATATCAAATTCTATTCCAATTGATAAGAAATAAGTTGGATTATAAAATATATTACAAGTATTTGATATCGAAAAATTTGTAAATATTTTTTTGTATGTTATGTGGTTTAATTTAGTTTGTAGAAGCGAATTTTTATACGGTGTGAGATTCCAATATTGTTACTTATATTAACCAGTAAATGCACCATAAGTTGAACTCAACGTCCTTAAATTTAAGTTCAGACATATAGACGAGTTCTATGACCTATTTAGAAAGACACATATCTCCCAACACGGAGGTTGCGGGTGTGATTCCCGTTTGAACCCAGATTTAAAAAAAAAATCCAGTCTGGATTTCACTCAAGGCCTCTTTACCGTCTATCTGGTTGGTAGGAAGAGATTGCCACATGTTAATAATTTCGCCGGGCTATATTGTATACAACGAAAGTGTAATACAATATAAAAGTCTAAAAAAAATTCTTGGGCGTACGTGTACCATAACTAAAAAGAAAAACGTATATTAAAAACATATCAGCACGAAAATAAATTTTATTGTTTCGTATGCGATTATTTTAACAGATTTTTTTACTAAAAGGGATTTGCAAATTCAAATATGCAAAAAATTTGGAAGTAACAAAATTTATACCGTTTAAAAAAAATGTAACGCCAATGCTTTCTTCAAAGTGTTACAACGGCAGGTCAACAATCTTTTGAATAAATGATTGACAGTTGGTTTCTTATGAGTGGAAACTGAAATAAATTTTCATAATCGACTACACGTTTAAGAAAACCTCTATTTTATAACTTTGTATGAAATGTCACCCAATGTTTGTATGAAGCCAAAAACTTGGTCAAGTTTTAACAGTATTTTTAAATTTATCACATTTGTATATCTTTTTTTTTCGTGTATTTTTAGTGTATAGAAAAACCTGGTGAGTTTATTGTCATGTGACATTTTCTAGCAATTAATCAAAAATATATTATGGCAGCTTGACGTAGAAACTAGACAGGAACTCACTTTAATGAAATTGGGTACCAACGAAAATGAAATCTGTAACAGAGCGAAAATGAAATCTGTAACTGTAAAGTCATGCGTCGTATCAACTAGACTACGATAATTGTTAATTTTTAATTATATCGTTAAATATATTTTTTTTAAACAGGTACTACACTCAAGAAAATATTTTCTTTTAACTTTCCCAGATCGTCGTTTTTCTTTTTTATGCCTTAATTTACTGTTCATGCAGTGAAACGCTGGAACCTATTATTAATTAACATAAGACTCATACCGTCATACAACAATAATAAAAAAACTTAAATAATTTCTAGTCAAACAGTGATTAAAGTGGTTTCAAACCCGATTTATTTTATCTCTCCTTATTCTTTATTCGATTAACAGTAACATATTTTATAAGTTGATATTTTTGAATGTTTTTTTTTTCAAATTGTTTTGTAACTATACATATTTCTTAATTTCCAAGTGATCGATTGGATGATATTGTAACCTGGCAATAAAACTGCCAAATGGTACATATACACAACGAATTTTTATAACAATAAAATTACACTTTATACTGGGTCGTTCAGATAGCAGACTCTCCTCTGCTTGGCGCTAACACGGGATTCAAACCCCCTATTCAGATATCAGACTCTCATTTCCTTGGCGCTAACACGGGATTTAAACCCACTATTCAGATAGCAGACTCTTATCTCCTTGACGCTACACTGGATTCAAACCCACTATTCAGATAGCAAAATCTCCTCTCCTTGGCGCTAACACGGGATTCAAACCCACTTGTATTCACTTTAGAACATTTAGAACAGATTTAAAATCCCATATAGTTTATAACTTAGGGCAAATAAAGGTCAAGTCAATTGAAATATTTATCGAAAAATTGTAAGCTAACGAAAAATAAAGAATCAATTTATTAAATAATACTCAATTGCATTAGGACTGTCACAATAACGAAATACCATACACACTTTCGAATGACGAGAAATATATTGTTATAGACAAAAAGTTTCGAGCGCCCTTGAGGAGAGTTTGCTCTCTGTATGGCGCTGTCTATATTGTCATTTTATTATTGACACCAATCAAGAAATATGCTTTAAATATCCTAGAATATTGTGCGAGGCTTCGAAAATATTGTGCGAGACTTCGAAAATACGTGAATTGTCGAAAAAAATGACAAGACTTAATTTTTCCACTTCAGATAAGATAGTTAATATGTGAAATATAACTTTCAAATATGTATATATTATTTTTCTCTAACATCACATAGTGAAATCACTTTAGGGTAACTATCATTACCAAAGATTTGAAAGCGATTAGGAATGAGTGTGAACTTTAATCTGATGTGTTGAGTGAGATGAAGAAGAGCGCGCTGAGGTGGTTTGGACATATAGAACGAATGAAAAAAAGACTGAGAAACAAATATATAGTGTAAATGTAATTGGAAAGCGAGTAAGAGGAAGATCAAGCAATGTATGATTGGATCAAGTAAATGATATTTTGAAAAAAGATAAATCGTAGAAGTTGTATGAGAAGGAATATGAATGTGAAGGAGGCTAAGAACGTGTCTCGAGATAGGAAAGTTTGACACTTTATGCTCTCTGCCTACCTCGACAGGGAAATGGCGTGATAGTATTGTATTGTATTGTATGACACTTTCATTGTATACAGTACAACCTGACAGGGTTATTGCCATGTGGCAATATCTTCCAAGAAATATGTTAAAGAGGTCTTTAGTGAAAATCTGACTGGAATCCTTTTTTTTAAATTCCGAGTTCTAATGGGAATCGAATCCGCTACCTCCGGGCTAGGAAACAAGCATCTTACCAACTATGCCACGGGGGTCTTCGCACGTTGGTGTGTATATATCTGTAAAATAAGTAACTAGTACAAACACTGTCTGATCACTTCACAAAACCTTTTATTTTTTATCACAGAATCTCTCTAAGATAATCCTATAAAAGTTGATTAAGACTTTCTTAAGTAACAACAGTTTAATTAAAGTAAATTTTTTAAACTAGGAAATGCCTGGAAAATTTGACGTGATCTCGCTAACATAGTCTTATTTACGGTTTATTATTAAGGAATTTTTTCGTTATTAAAACAAAGAAACACGCTTTCTTCATAAATTTTCTTTTTACGTTCAGACAAAAAAGGAACCTTGACATTTGATTAAGGCAATACGAACATTTAAAGCCTTTTTGTATTTTTGTGTGTAATTAATTTATCGTTTGATAAAAGGAATTTCCCGAATATGTCAAATATTGTAAGTGTTTATATATGTTTGTTTATTACCTTACTTAAAAAAATGTGAATGAAAACCAGATATATAACATAATATAAAGATATTAGAAACTAATGTATGGAGAATGTGGACGTTACTAGCAAGATGTCACTGTAAGAGATTCGAATACCGTTACTAATTTTTAGTAGTCAATAAACGATAATTTGAACTCAACGTCTTCAAATTTAAGTTGAGACATATAGTATATAGAAAATTTATTTAGTGTATATGTACCAAAAATATATCAACACGACAATAAATTTTCTTGTCTCATATGCAATTTTTACTGATTGGGAAAAATGTGAATTACTGTGAATTCTTTCACTGATTTTTTTCTTTTGCGGATTTCAATATTCATTTTTACAAAAATGCATGGATGGTGTAGACGTTGCTAGAAAAATTAATATAGGCGTTGTTTGAAAGACTGATTGAGTATAAAATTAAACTACTGTACTAATCAGAAGTGCTTATGAGTTTCTTCGTACGGTGGCTTATTCTACAACAAAAATAGCGCAATTTGCTTAAAAGCCTTTTACTATATATTTTCTAAATTTTTGATAATGTGACATGTGTTTATTTCAAATAAGTTTTCGTATTTAACGTGTAAAAAGTATTAATTGACATAAAATAACTTAGCTTTTTAAAACGAGATTTGACAATTAATCGCATCCCATGTGCACAGATGTCGATGTCACTAGCTGACATAATCTTCCTTCTTAACTTATTTGATTTTTTAGTCTGTCAATAATAGTTTGTTCGCTTCCTGAGTAATAGCGCCCTTGAAGAGTCTGTTCACTAAATGACCCTATATTTGTTCGCTTCCAGAGTTATAGCGCCCTTGAAGAGCCCTTCTTCAACGCAGCGTACACAATTGTCGAAATTCGTGCTTTTAAGTATCCTTTTTTTCAAATTCTGATCAACTCGGTCCACCCACATTTTGTATAAGTGCAATTCGGAGCACAAACAAGACTCTCCCCTGAAGATGAGGGGAAAGCCTTGAAACCGGTAGGGTAATACCGTTACAAAAAGTGGAATAAACAGTGTTTGATAAAACAAATTACAATGTCTTTAAATCTCCACAACGTTAATGCCTTAACTATAAACATAATATAAAACAAATGCAAAATTATATTGTATTAATTTACAATAGATAGATGGCGCCCAAAACGTTCCAAGTCGATAATACAGTATCATACACTTAATTTGTTATCAGTGGGATCAGAAATATACCCAAAGTTGTTTCCAAATTGCTTATGAACTCTGTGTCCATTTTAATGGTCGCAAGGTCTGAAGAGGTTAAATAACGTTGGAAGTCTACTCAGTTATTTGGAGCAATAAGAATATTGCGAGAAAATAATCTTGTTTGCTGTCATATTTGAAATAAAAGCGTAAGTATGTTATGACTATTTAGGATAATTTTTAGTTTGTGTTTATTTTTTTGGCTAAGTTTATCCGGGGTTTTTAAATCCGGCTTCTCTACCAAACGGAACAATCGAGAGTCTACTTTATTAATTCATCCTCTCACTGCTATCAAACCATTTGAATATTTCATTTTGAAAATTAATACCTAACGATATCTCAGTCCGATACTGATAAATTTGTGATGTCCGAATTTGTTCTCTTATTGTACATTCACGCACCACAAATCTTTGATATTGTACGAATATTTATTATTTTATTACAATGTACGATATTATATCGACCATAAGAAAATGTCACAAAAGTAATACTCAAATAAAACTTTTGAGTGCGCATGAATATAAATACAACCTATCACAAAAAATATAATTATTTACATGAATCGTACACAAAAATATATATCAGAAAGCAGTATCCAGTTATATAATTTATGATATCTTACTTGTATTCTCTTGCTAAGTTCATGGGCCACTTAAAAAATATGATGAATGCACCAAGACACTATTGTGTATTGACTTTTTTGTTTTTAATGGATGTTATGGAATTTAAGATTTACTTCGTTCGACGTACGAGTAAGTCTGATAGAGGCAATTGACGATGAGTCGTGATATTGACTCCATACATCCTAACCTGAAATCCTGACTCCTGATTTAATAACCTGTGGTTAGTTTCACAGGAAGTGAAAAAGTACGTAGATAAAAAATGTACTCGGTAATGAATTCAGCGTTACGCCCTCGTCGCTTTTGACGGTGATGCAAAGCATGGTGTTTTGTATGTAAATATGCGGAGGGACCGTGAAAAAGCGTTCACATAATGAGCGAGTTGTAATGCTGAATCTATCAGAAGGTGTGTAGGGAGTGCGAATGTGAGTGTCCAGGAGATTGGTGAATAATAATGATTCGAAATCCATAATTAAAGATGCGATACACACCGAGCGGACCAAATGACGTGCGCCCACCGCACCCGCAATTAGCTTCACGTCACACGTCACGACACCGTATGCTAACACCACGTATCACTTCTATCGTGGAATTATTTTTTATATATTAATATTTTCTGTTCTGTATATATTTTCGTTATCAGTTTCAGTTTTATAGTATGTCCATGTAAATAAGGAAAACAACTAATTGAAATCATCTCCTTACCAATAAGCTATGATGCTTTTAAGGAATTTCCGTTGTTAATAGATTTATAGCAAATGTCAGTACACTTATTTACCTTGCTTCACACAGCATCAGTAAATGTATGTAAGAAAAAAATATTTAATACTAGTAAAGACTATTAAGTGAGAGCGCGTCTCAAATGTGGGGTAAGTTCGTAAAATTGAGGCATGTTCGTAAAGTAATGTTAAAATTGTGGAATGTTTCTAAAAAGTTTAAGTAAGGATATGATATGTTTGTAATATAAATTTAAAATTGAAACATGGTCGTAAAATTAAGTAAAAATTGAAACAGTCGTATAATGAAGTTAAAATTGAAACATGGTCATCGTTAAAAGAAGTTATAATTGAAACGTGACCGTAAAATGAAGTTAAAATTGAAACATGGTCGTAAAATAAAGTCTAAAAAAGTTTAAGTAAGGATATGATATGTTTGTCATATAAATTTAAAATTGAAACATTGTCTAAAAATTAAGTTAAAATTGAAACATGGTCGTAAAATTAAGTTAAAATTGAAACAGTCGTAAAATGAAGTTAATATTGAAACATGGTCGTAAAATGAATTTAAAATTGAAACATGGTCGTAAAATGAAGTTAAAATTGAAACATGGTCATAAAATGAAGCTAAATTGAAATATGGTCGTCGTAAAATGAAGTTAAAATTGAAAAATGGCCGTAAAATGAAGTTAAAATTGAAACATGGTCGTAAAATTAAACAAAAATTGAAACAGTCGTAAAATGAAGCTAAAATTGAAACATGGTCATAAAATGAAGTTAAAATTGAAACATGGTCATAAAATGAAGTTAAAATTGAAACATGGTCGTCGTAAAATGAAGTTAAAATTGAAACGTGGCCGTAAAATGAATTTAAAATTGAAACATGGTTGTAAAATTAAATTAAAAATGAAACTTTTAATTTAAACCAACGTTTAAAAAAACATATAATTTAAAAAATAGAATAGTATAATTAAAATATTCCACTCAAAAAAACTTAAAAAATTATGAAATTTATCAAATATGGTGAGTGACAATCGCCTCGCACGGCAGCTTTGGCAAAAAAAAAACTCAAAATATAATAGTTACCACAATCTCTTTTTAAAAGTCAAGTTGTGGGATCTTAACTCGACTGAAATATCGTTTTAATTGAATAATCTTTTACATATAGGGCACTTAGTCCAAAAATTTTTTCATGAATAAAAATGACTCATACTATTCTAGATTATTTATGACTGCGGATCAAATTTTTCTCTCATCTCTAAATTTATTTTAAAAATGGTCACAGTAATCCAGATACAAACTGAACCATAGAAACTGTAAAATTTGAAACGATCATATATTCTCGCTCTTTTACTCTCCTTGAAAAACTTCACTGAGAAAAAGACAAACGATGCTCGGTGTGATTGTAGTGCTTGCCGTGTCTTATCTGATGATCGACACGCATTTCGGAAATATAACCGAATATGTACAGTGTACACGGAAAACACCGAAAACAGGAACGAGTGACAGCGTGACGGACGTGCGGTGTTTTTCAAAGTTTTCGTAATAAGTGGACCATAGTAAATAGTGAAGTCCCGGGAGGATGTTAGTTGCATTATGATTGGGCTATGGTTAAGATAAGAAGGTAAGCAATAGAAAATATCACGCAAGAATATTTCTTTTTTAATTAAAAATGATGAAGCGATATCAAAATTCAGTTAATTGATTTTATAACAAAATTGTTTTCGTGTATTTATGACACGTGATATTTATATATAAGCGATGTCAGCATGCAATTGTGTTTTTGCCTTCGTAAACCATGACGTCGTTTCCCTGTCAGGTACGCAGAGGATAGAACACCAGAATTTTCTGTCACACCACGCAGCAGTCACCTTCTAGACACCCAGAAACAGTTTGATTTGATGACTACTTACATTGCCTTCTTTCAAAATTACATTCACTAGATTCAATCATACATTCAACCTTTGTAGCCTAGTTGGTAAGACATGTCTTTCGACCCAGATCGATTCTTATAAGTATCCATTTTTTTCAAATGAGGTATCAGTCTGGTTTCCCTTCAGACCTCGTTTACATCCGTATCATTGATCGTAAGAGATTTGCTAGAATATACTGTATACGACGAAAGCGAAATATAACACGTTACTTGTATTCCTTTACCACGACTTTTCCTCAAATCAGAACTAAAAATTCGTTTTATCAGTCCTTTTTCCATTCATCTTTTATATAATCCCAAATCATCTCACAGTATTTTAAATCTTGTGAATCGCCAAAGTACTTGGCTCGTATTCATTTCTACTAATTTTCTTATTATTTTTACAGGACATTTTTCATTTATCCACGAGAAAATAGAAAAAAAAACATATACCATATACACTTTGTGGTTTTTGCATGATAACGTTCGTATTAACTTCTATGCCCTAGTTGATAAGACGCGCCTATTTCCTATCCCGGTGATTACAGGTTTGGTTTCAGTTAGTACCCAGATTTGCTAAAAAGGGTTCCAACCTGGTTTTCACTTCAAACTTGTTTAACATAGTTCTAGTAGGTTAGTAGAAATCACCACAAGGAAATAAAACCATTTATATTCTTCTAACATGATTTAAAAAATTATTTATGCTAATTTATTAGGCCACCATTGATGGGTTGAGTGATGAACACTATTATCATCATTATAGTTCAATCATACTAATACGATACACCTTTACACACATAAAAATAAATTTCAGCACATTTCTTCTTCCAGCTTCTATTATTGGCAAGACGAAATAGCTCCTCCTCTGTCTGATATTCCCAAATCGGGATTATCTTCTTCTACCGACTTCTTTGCGGCCTGCTATATTGCACATAATTATGCATACCATCACACCACTTCTTTGCCAGGGTAGCCGGAGAGGACATAGCTTCAGACTTTACAATGTTGACACGCACCTTTCGCTTCTTCTACATCCTTACACCTTCTCATACAACTCTTACGATTTCTCTGGCTTTCTACGTTTCCTTCTTTTAAAATATAGTTCACTTGATTCAATGATACTTTCCTTCGTCTTCCTCTACCGCACCTTCCACTCATATTCGTAATATATATTTCTTCATTTATTCGTTCTACATATCCAAATAATCTCATAACGCCCTTCTTCATCCTACTTACTACATTAGTCTTAGTTCACATTCACTCCCAACCACTTTCTACCGTATTCTTTCATACATAGTCACCTTATTATTATTCTCAGTGCATTCAATTCTGTTGTTTTTATTCAGCTCTTCTTCAGTGTTTTTCCTTGTCGATATTTGACTCCCATACATCAAAGTTAGTACTGTTTAAGATTCATCTCTTTGATCTGCACTAACTGACATCGCTCATGTTTATGTGTTTGCCTCGGATAACATTTCTTATTTTGAAGGTCTCCAAGAGTTCACGACTTTTTTCGACCTGCCTTAAGACTTCCACATTTGTAATTCTTTGTATCCAGTTAGTATCCAACATTCGACAATAATAAGTCCACATTTCAAAGAGTATGATAATACTTTAAATTAAATAATAATAATACAAATATATAATCACGCCGTGCCCCTTGCGGGTTTGAAAGCCAAGCATGCAGGTTTTGCTTCCTCTACATCTCATACATCCCTACTTTTCTATCCAAGCTCGCAGCTTCCCTTCCTCCTCAGATCTCTTTACTTTTATATCCAAGCACACAGCTTTCACTTCCCCTGCATTCATCTCATCATGTACAATATTAAATTTTTCAAATTTCTTTCTTAACCGTCTTTTAAAATCTGATCAATTTGATCTAGTAACGTTTTGTCAGTCGAACTCCTTCACGCACATCTTGCACTTCAGAATTAAGTCTACGTATATTCGCTAAGTAACTTTTTCATAATTTATTCATTAACTTTTTCATCATTTATTAATTATTCCAAACCATCTTAAAGCACCGTATTTCATAAAACATCAATTTTATCCAAGGATTCATTCATGATATATTCTTCTTCTTCTGTCATATCTTCTTTCATATACTGACACTCCACAAAAATTATATATATATATTATATTCCTCTTATTCCATGTCCAATCTTTTTTTTTTCATTTTCACTTCATACCAGAAGGCATTAGACTGGTTGAATGTTAGAAATAGATGCCAAATTCACATTCTGTCTTTATTGTATAATATCCTTAACTGTCCCGCCACCTCCTCTTATCTCGCCGAAAATTTTCATCGTTTCTCCAATCATGGTTTAGCGCTACGCTCAAACAGAGATTGTCAATTGGCCATTCCAGTTCACCGCACCTCTTTATTTATGTCGTCCTTTACTGTCCATGCAGTGAGACTCTGGAATCAGTTACAAACCAATATAAGACTCGCTCCGTTCTTGGCATGCTTTAAGAAGTG
Organism: Odontocerum albicorne; assembly: GCA_949825065.1. NCBI lineage: Eukaryota > Metazoa > Arthropoda > Insecta > Trichoptera > Odontoceridae > Odontocerum > Odontocerum albicorne. The sequence goes on along the minus strand of OX463854.1, from coordinate 11,186,572 downwards.
TCTGAAAAAAATATTAATTTCTAGTCAGTAAAATAACGTGTTTCATTCCTGATTTTTCTTTACCTTTCCTCTCCACCATCCCTTCCTTTCCTTTACATGCGCATACTATTTAGTACACTTCTTTCTATAGCCATAACCTTCGATTTTGCTTCATAATAAAAATAATAAGAAATATATTCCTGCAAAATATTCAATATTAACTGTGATAATTTTTCTAAGGTGTAAAAATTATGTAATTACGAGTATTTATGATATAAAATATTTAACGAAAAGCGTAAATTAATTAAAATACATAAAAAAAATTAATAAACATTATTTTTAATAGCACGGCACTAGAGTACTCTTGCGATATCGTAGCGGCACATTATATAATTTCTACAACATACACAGATGGCGTCGCGAACTTGCCTGGGTCTTGCGACATTTGAGAAGTGTAATGAATTACATTTATAAAAATGGAGTCGTATACAACACAACAACGCTTTCAAATTGTTGAATTATTTTATGTGTTTTAATCTTCGGAAACGGTGATGTTAATTGGCCACCAAGATCATGTGATCTGACACCGTTGGACTATTTTCACTGGGGTTACGTGAAAAGCCAGGTCTATAAGAATGACCTCCAATGAATTATTGAGCTGAAGGACGAAATTATTCGCGTTATTGGTGAGTTAGAACCGCAATTATGCCAAAATGTCATCGAAAATTTTGACAAAAGAGTGGACATCTGTGGAGCTGCAAGAGGTGGAAATTTGACGGATATTGTTTTTTGTGTTTAAATGTCAAATATTATACGTTTTTTGAAATCAAAGCAAATTGTGTGTTTTATTCAAGAATTAAAAAAAAAAGAATTAAAAAAAACGCTCAATTTGAAAGACCCTTTATTTCATATTTCATTTGTATATATTCTTATGTTATTTTGTGATCTTATGTTAACTTATGCCAAGTGTTGGCATAAAATATTGTCATACTGGTGTTTCTTTATGTTATTTCGTTTCAATTTATTGAAATTAAAAATAAAAACTTTGAGAAGCACTTACTTAGCGCAACGGGAGGAAGTGACCTAGAACGTCGCTTTACAAAGGTTTGTTTTTTTTTTATATAATGTGAACTATTGTTTTAATTAAAGTGGCAATGCAGCCAGGTAACAAAAGTTATTCAAATTTAAATTTCGAACGCACACGGATTTTTTTTGACGCGACGAAAGGCGGAATTTGTGAAACAGTAATAGGGGGAATTGTAACAATGTTATACAGTTGAAATAATTGTGTTCAGAGACGCTCTTCTTGTGGGCACGAAAATGTCAGTGCTTGGGATATGCTTGAATTAAGAGCGCTAGGTTTATATATATATTTTTTTTTAAAGAAGAAATTGACCGAAGTTATAGCTATCCTTATACCCTCTAATGATTGGCGGAAAAAAGGCTGTGACAGTCAAGAGGAGAGGAGAGGCCGCAGTATTTTAAATTTGTCCGTAAATGTGAATTTTACGATTAATTCCGTTACGTTGAAGATGATATTGAGAGATAAAAAATATTTGACGGTGTGTAGCGATAGGAAACAAAGCTAATGGGGTACTTATATGATACGTACCATATATACTCGAATTAAACAGTATCAAAATATACTTAAATGAAAGTCCACAACAGTATTTAAGTACCAACTTTGTTGAGTGGTAGTAACACGTGGAGGGGGGGAAATATTGCTGAATAAATGTGGTAGAAATGCGTGCACTGGGAAGATTTCATGGAGGGACGATGTATGATAGAATACGGAAAGAAGGTGGTATGAGATGAATTCGAACTGAAAACTGATGTATTAAGTAAGTTGAAAAAAAGCAGTCTGAGATGGTTCAATATGTAGGAACGAATGAACGAAATACCGAAGATCAAGTATGATTGGATCAAAGGAATGATATTTTGAAACAACGAGATATAAAAGTTAAATACATCGTTGAATGAGAACTTGTATAAATTAAGAGAAGGCGATATATTTGTGTCTCTATAGGGAAGCCTGGCGCTCTTTCCTCAGTTATTTAATGTTGATATGTTATATGTGTATACTCGTATATGTAATGCCATTTTGTTCCACAAATGTTAATATATGGTACAAATTTATAGCATGGCTTTCTTAATATCAGAAAAATGGTAAAAGTGGGTAACACAGTATTTTTTAACGTCTTTTATGAGTTCTATAAGTAGACTGGCTCGAAAATATGTACTGCAGTATGTGGAAGAGGCAAAAGTAAATAGATGGAGGAATTTTGTAGTTGTTACTATAAATATTCGTAAAAACTTTTTTATCATCTTTGTCAATTTCTTTACTTAACTTCATAATGTTGATTTCAGAAATTTATATTGTATTGTATTGTATTACACTTTCATTATATATAGTACAGCTTGGGAGGTTTATCGCCACGTGGCAATCTCTTTCAGCCAACCAGAAATATGTAAAAAAGTTCATAAGTAAAAATCATACAGGAATCTTTAAAAAAAACTGGGTTCCAGCTGAATTTGAACCCACAACTTCCGGGCTGGGAGACAAGCATCTCACCAACTAGGCCACGAAAGTCGTCATATAATAGTTAAGTAAAAAAAACACAAATCAGTTTAAAAACTAACATTTTCATTCTTTCACGTAGATACGAAGACCTCAAGAGCCTAGTGTGCAATACCGGGTAGTGTCAGATTCGAGCCTCTTCCAGACTGGAAGTGGCAGGTTTAAGAACTATTGCTAAACCAAGATTTATTTTAAAAAGGATTCAAGTCAGGTTTTTACTTTAAGCCTCTTTACCATCATTCTAGTAAATTGGAGGAGATTGTCACAAGAAAATAAGCCCTCTACGATATATTGTATACAGTACTCGTAAATATTTAATACAATACAAAACAAAAAGTTTTCCTCAAAATCGTTCAACGCAAACAAAGTCACGAAAATGCAAACAACAGCATTGGAACGGCTATGGAGAGAAACTAAATATCCCAGATGGCTTGAACGTGAAAGGCGCATTATATTCTAAAGGCGTCTCTGGCAGTGGCTGGAATATTTTTTCACTGGATTTGATGTCTAATTAAAATTGAAATTTAATATTTGAATGAGCATCGTGATGAAACGAAAAATTCACAATTGATATTCAAATCGTCGCTTTCTGGTTGGGGGTTAATAGAATAATATGTTTTAAATATATATTGTTTTAAATTCACGCAATAATTTCAATGCAATATTTGAATATTTTAACATTTATTTTTTCCTACATCCGGTATAGTAATTTGCGTGAGCTCTAATAACACGTAATTGAATATACATTTTTTTAATTTGCTGTTTGGATGACGTGTTGAAAAGATTGGAGCAAGTTTAGAAATTCTGTTATTTAAACAGTATTTTCTAAGATGTACAATTTAAAATTAAGGCAAGTTAAGGAATTCTACTTTTTAGTTATTGTTTTCTCAGACGATGGAAGAGGATTATCGTAGAATGTGTAGCGTTAAGAAACAAAGTCAATTGGGCACTAAAACATATTTACTCGAATCGGACTTAATCAAAATCCCATAAGATGATAGTTAGCAACAGTATTCTAGCATCAACTTTGATTAACGATAGTGAAACGTGGACGTGGAAAAATACTGAAAGGAGTTAAATAAATTATGTAGAAATGCGCGCACTCAGAAATAATACATGAAGTGCCAATGTATGACAAAATACGTGAAAAAGAGCCCGCTATGTTGGTTTGAGGAATGAAACAATAAAAAAGACTAATAAAACAAATAGACAGTATAAATGTTAGTGGAAGACGTAGTAAAGAAAGCCCAAGGAAAGTATGGTTGGACCAAGTGAATGGTATTTTGAAAGAAGGATATATAAAAAGTGAGAGAAATCGTACAATTTATATGAGAAGGTTGTATAAAAAGCGAAATACACGTATGTGTGTCGCGATAGGAATATCTGGTGCTCTGTCATCTCTGCCTATCCAGGACAGAAAAATGGCGTAATTGTGTATATATGAAAAAAAAAACTTATGTACGTAAATTGAGTAACGAGCTTTTGGAAGTATCCTCAAAGACATGTGAGGGAATTACTGGCACAAATGTGGGATGATTTCTTATGTATACTTTTGATTTGGATGTTGATATTATGATGCGGCTAGATTTTTGTATATGATAGCTTCAAATGTCAGTCTAAATCTAAATAGAGACGTAATACAGTGTCAATGTTTCGAATGAGTGTTTTAGTAATAATAATTTCTTCATCACAGGTCTAGCCTAGTGAAGCAATGTTCCTTAAACATAAAAAGGGGTTAAGCATTGTTATGTGCGAGTACTTGAAATTGGCGGATCATATGTCCATTTAATAAATGTAAATTTTAAAAGATTTATTGTGTATATTAGTAAAAAGTTTTTCTTTAACCTTTCTAGGATGTAGAATGCCTACTGTAAACTATAAAAAAATTAATGCCTTAAATTTTTTGGTGGTCTGCTTGATGGCTGGTTGCCAGAGCAGTGGTTTTGGTGGTCTGCTTGATGGCTAGTTGCCAGAGCAGTGGTTTTGGTGGTCTGCTTCATGGCTGGTTACCAGAGCAGTGGTTTTGGTGGTCTGCTTGATGGCTGGTTGCCAGAGCAGTGGTTTTGGTGGTCTGCTTAATGGATGGTTGCCAGAGTAGTGGTTTTAGTGGTCTGCTTGATGGCTAGTTGCCAGAGCAGTGGTTTTGGTGTCTGCTTGATGGCTGGTTGCCAGAGCAGTGGTTTTGGTGGTCTGCTTGATGGCTGGTTGCCAGAGCAGTGGTTTTGGTGATCTGCTTGATGGCTGGTTGCCAGAGTAGTGGTTTTGGTGGTCTGCTTGATGGCTGGTTGCCAGAGCAGTGGTTTTGGTGGTCTGCTTGATGGCTGGTTGCCAGAGCAGTGGTTTTGGTGGTCTGCTTGATGGCTGGTTACCAGGGCAGTGGTTTTGGTGGTCTGCTTGATGGCTGGTTGCCAGATCAATGGTTTTGGTGGTCTGCTTCATGGTTGGTTGCCAGAGCAGTGGTTTTGAATAATCATAAACTCTTTTTGTGTGCCTGCCAGTAAAAGTATAATCTTCGGTGTTGCACGTCTTCTTATTTCAATATTGCGACTTTTTAGTGATAAACTGACTTCCTCAAGATATATGGCAGGATTTTTATCCCCGATGCTGCATTGTATTTTTTTTTCGTTGTATACAACACAACCTAGGTTTATTGTTATGTGGTAATCTTTTCATCAACCTGGTCATTGACAAAGAATTTTCGAAAAAAATCTCCGCGGAATAGAATGTTATTGTATTGCCCTTCAGCTGTACATAATACAACCTGGTGGGTTTATTACAATGCGATAATCCAAAAAAAAGAGCTTAGTGAAAACGATATTCGAACTTTATTTAAAAATAAAAATGGGTGCCAACGAAAATCTAACCTTTGATCACCTGGTCGGAAGGCAGGCATCTTCCCAACCAGGCAACTGAGGTCATCCGTGGCCTAGTTAATTTGTGAGATGTGAACAATTCTGAGGGTTTCAGCTCTGATTGCTATACTGTAGATCAAGAGTTCCCAAACTTTTTTCGGCCGTAGATCCCCTAGTCATTTACTTGACTTACTCAAATTAATAAGTTTGTACAGAACTCGATATTAAATATTTCACTAGATATCAAACTTTTCATTTTGATCACTTGTAACTAAGGATTGAAAAAGATAAAAGGACTTTATCTTGTGCAAAATTTAGCATTGAAATCCGCATGATGAAAATTAAAGCAAACAAATGCGAGGAGAATTTTTCAAGTTTTGACATTTATGAAATAAATATGTAAATTCAAAATAAGTACAAATATTGATAAATATTCTTAATTAGGTACCTATTGGAATCATATATATTTTGAAGTAACAAACAAATAACAGTAGTAAGGGGGTCTATTTTTGCTGTCGTCGACCCCCAAATTTTTTTTATTAAAAATATCGACCCCTAGAAAAATCAAATCGACCCCAGGGGGTCGATATCGACCACTTTAGGAACTCTTGTTGTAGATCATTATCGGTTCGATACATGTTTATAAATTTTACCCATACTTTCTCTGTTGATGTTTTTAATTTCACAAACGAAATCCTTGAAACATTTTTATATTGCAGTGGTTTAATTGTCTTTGGATTGGTTCCTTTGTAATTATTAAAGTAGAGTGGTGAATTATTCAGCGGCAATCTCAGTGGCCTTGTTGAAAAGAACTTTCTTCTCGGGTCTTGTAACTCAGGGGCTGGATGTTTCATTTATGTTGGTACTTAAAGTTTTTAAAAAGGGTTCGAATACGGTTTTCACTTTAGAATTGTTTGACATCTTTCTTGTTAACCCGCCGGGTTGTACCATATAGAACAAATGTGTAATACAATAAAATCATTTATGAAAAAAATCTACTGAGAACAATATTAAAATTTTCAAGGTATACCAGGGTCAAGGACATTCATGTGAGCATATGAACAGTCAAACATCGAGTTACGTTTAATTTTGATTTTCAATTATAAACATAACAATTGATATGTTACGCAAATATGTGATAATAAAAGAATAGTATAAAGAATAACTTAACGAGTATCCCACGATACATCACTATCTGTGTCTGTTAACAAAATTAGAAACACAAGACGTAAAACGATATTTATTTATTAACGAAATAAGTGACACTAAGTGTCCTTTATATATTATAGTAACAATTGTAAAAAGAAATAAAGTATCTGCACATTTAAAAAAACTAACATCTTCTAAAAACTAACTTCAGGATACATATATCTTTCAAAATATAATGCATGAAAATAATATCTTCTAAAAACTAACTTCAGGATACATATATCTTTCAAAATATAATGCATGGAAATATAATTATATTAAATTAATATTTTTTTATGATTTGCCAATAAATATTAAACATGGCAGCATCTTTCATGGATCAAACATTGTAAAATTTAAAATAAGTATTAATGAATGTTGCGTTTCTTATTTTTTCGAGGAACTTTTTCACTTGTGGATCGATTATTAAATTTTTGAAGTTTAATCTGTTGAAACTTTTCTGTAGAATTTTCAGTTTTATTATTTTGACTCATGCAATAGCAAAATGACTTTATTTAATTTGGTGGCACAAATCATCCTAGTTTGGGTGGATTGCGTATTAAAAAAAGTGTTTATATAATACAAACGTTTCATATATACATTTTTTTAAACACTTTTATTACAAATACAAACTGGCGGGATTATTGCCAGGCGGTAATCTCTTCCAACCAACCAGACAAAAGTAAATTAAACAAGTTACATGGTTGCATAAATCATTCAAATGACTATCCATTCCCACGAAATCCATAAACACATACGTGAGCATATGCTTACGAATCCCACAAAGACGGATAATCACCCATACATACAATCACGCTATTTAATTTTTGGGGTAGGCAATGAAGGCAGATCGTCAAACTTCCTTCCTTTCTTATCTCAACATACATTTTCTCATACAGTTACTTTGGTTTCTCTTACTTTTTACCTTTATTTAATATAATTTTAATATTTAATAAAAATTATTCTCTATCCCATCATAATTTTCTTGTTCGTCATTTTCCACGCCTCCCACTCATGGTTGAATTGTAAATTTGTTAAATCAGTATTTGATCAACCATCCATATAACATGTCTAAACCTCATCAACGTACTCTTTTCACCATTAATAAACTAGTTTTTGGCTCACATTCATCCTCAGTAATTAAATTTTCATTACACGCATTTCCACAGTTTAAGAATTTCTAAAGTTCACGTTTCACTTCTAAACATAAATGTTAACTAATACACTATGGTAAACCATAATTTTAGCAGATTTTAATGGTGCTTTGTATGTGTATGTCTTTTATCGCCCCATTGACTCATACAAGTATGCATATTTATTTGTATAATTGAAACCTTTCATCGGATACACTATGGTTTCGAGCAAACGAGTGTTTTGAAAAGCTTTTTACTCTGCCGTTAATTACCCGTATGACTTAAGCTGCGAAACTTTAATAAATTTATACATTGTATCAGAGAATGAGCATATTAGGAAGTACTGCCGATCCTCGAAGTAGTAGCGGGCGTGATTGCAGTGAGACGTGGGCAATGACCCGGGTCCCTAACGACTTAGCCCATCAGAGATTAGACTGGATGCTCCGTAGCTCGACACGACCGTAAAAACTGCTTACTGCTTAGTGTTCCGCGTACTGGGTGACCTGGGAAAATTTCATTCAAATTATTAACGTTAGCAAATTTAAAAAAAATTATACACGCGTATATAATATTACGCCATTTTTCTGACGGGGTGGACAGACAGGTTGCCAAACTTTCCTATCTAGCATACGTCTTTTGCATCATACTACACCTTCTACGATTTATTTGACTTTTAACGTTTTCTTCTTTCAAAATATTATCCACTTGATCCAACCATGCTTTCCTTGATCTTCCTCTACCACACTTTTTTTCATTCATTCGTTCTATCTCCCAAACCATCTCAAAGGCTTATTATTTAACTTACTTAACACATTAACGGTAGTTTACATCCACAAAATTATTTATTACTGTATTGTATAACTATTTCTTTACATACAGTACAATTTAGCGGGTTTATTTTTTTTTTTTATTTCACCTGGCTAGTTTATTGCCACGTGATAATCTCTTCCAACCAACAACAAAGATGTGTTTAATGGGCCCTAAGTAAAAACCAGACTGAAATTCCATTTTAAAAAATCTGGATTCCAGCGGGGATCGAACCCGCAACCTCCGGATCGGCAGACAAGCGTCTTACCACCAGGCCACGGAGGTCGTCATTTATTGACATATGACAAACTTTTCCAATCAACCAGAAACATGTTAAATATAACGTGCGCGAAAACTAAACTGGAAACCTTTTCAAAATTAATTGGGTTCCAACAAAAATCTTACCCGTAACCACCGGGCTGAAAGACAGATATCTTACCAATTGGGCGATGGAGGTCGTTTAAGGTGATGGAGTTCACCCTTAATGGTGGGGAGGTGGTGTCGGCTGGGAGGGTGTTGTGAGATAAGCTCGGACTTTTGAGTGGCTTCTCTCTTGAATGTTTTTCTTTTCTTTAGCATAAGTACGTGCGTGTGATTGCGGGATATATTATGTATAATATTTACACGCATTTTTTAAAGTGATTTAACTTTTATTGTGTCAACTGAATTGATTGGACATTCATTGTTATTTGTTTTTTTTTGTGCTTAACTTACATGTACAACGGTGTGAGCTGGAAAACCTCTCCTGGCGGATAGGCTCGCCTTCTATTGGTGGGAGTATATCTCGACTGGGGGTTGTTTTGAGATGAGTCAATAGCATCTCTCTTAAATATATATTTTCTTCACCATTATCTGCATTGCTATCAATTAACATATATTTATTAATACACTTCAATTTGTCCTGCTTCATCACTTGATCGTGATTTTATTGTTATTTGTCAAAATATCATAGACAGTTTCATCGGACCAATATGTGATGGACTGTTTTTCATTATTGATTTCCTGGTTTTAATATTTTCTGTTCAGATATCTTTAGTCAACATTACATGTAGCCTAAAAGAAATCTTGGTGGTCTCTTTAAGAAAGTAATTGTAAGATACTTGGGAGTATAGCTCAGATGGATAAAATCGACAGCAAGAATAAGGAAAGCGATTAGCATAATAAGAGCTATATGTGATTTATTTATTTAACATAATCATCAAACTCTTCCGGGCGATCTCTTTTTAACCAACCAGACAAAATCGACAGCAGAATAAAGAAAAACGATTAGCATAATAAGAGCTATATGTGATTTAATTATTTAACATAATCATCCAACTCTTCCGGACAATCTCTTTTAACCAACCAGACCAAATCGACAGCAGAATAAGAAAAGCGATTAGCATAATAAGAGCTACATGTGATTTATTTATTTAACATAATCATCAAACTCTTCCGGCGATCTCTTTTTAACCAACCAGACAAAATCGACAGCAGAATAAGAAAAGCGACTAGCATAATAAGAGCTATATGTGATTTATTTATTTAACATAATCATCTAACTCTTCCGAGCAATCTCTTTTTAACCAACTAGACAAAAGTAAATAAGAAGGTTACACGATCGCAATAAATATTCAAATGATTTTTCATTTCTTACAAAATTTATGAACAATGCACATAGTAAAATTGAGATATTATCAATTAAAGAAAAAGGAAAGCATGGTAGTAAGGAAATAAAAATCATTAATGACACATATTATATTACTGACTTAAAATAGTCTTTAAGTCACTTCTTAAAGCATTGCCAATGACAAAATGAGTTTAAGATTTTGTAACTGGTTCCAGAGTCTCACTGCATGGACAGTAACGGGCGACGTAAAGAAAGAAGAGCGGTGAACTGGGAAGGCCACTAAAAATATCTGTTTGAGCATAACCCGAGTTCATAATTAGAAAAACATTGAACATTTTAAGCGTGATAAGAGGGGGTGGCGGGACAGTTAAGGGTAGTATACAATAGAGACAGTATATGAGTCTTGCGTCTATTTATCACGTTGAACCAGTTCAGGTCTTTCTTGTATGAAATGATGTGATCGTACTTTCTCGGGTTAAAAATATATCTTAGATTCAATAGTTCGGTGTTGAGGAAGAATATTTATTTAAAACTAAAATGTTAATATTTGAGTATACAGGTCAATACATATGCAAGGTTTTATGCATTGGATAGTAAGCGCTAGGATAATTATCGCTTATATAATAATATTGTACACACAACTGAAAAGTGACATTTCTGTGAACCATTTGGAGTTACGTTAAGAAACATAAATGTTGAATCGCAGATTAACTCACCATCCACCCCAACTGATATTATCGTTAAACGGTTAAAATTCATGGTCCCAGTCTAATGGTTAGCATTCCTGCTAAGCAAACGGGCAGCCCTGATAGAAGTCACGGCGGATTCAATTCCGAACTAACTATCCTCTTAGACCGTTTTATTACCGAATTTGTGTTTTTCGGTGGCTTATCATATATGCAACGAACCATAAATTATTATATTGCTATTAAAAACAACACTAAAGTAGCGCTTTATAAAACTCTGCCTTATGAAGAATTCCAGCAGATCAAACATGCTGATCATATTGGAATTGATCTTACCGTCGAACTTTGGGTTTGACCTTTCAAGAGTGTGTGCTTGCTGAATTTCAACAACTGGCATAGTATGTTATATATATATATATATATATATATATATATATATATATATATATATATATATATATATATATATATATATATATATATATATATATATATATATATATATATATATACATATATATATATATATATTATATATATATATATATATATATATATATATATATATATATATATATATATATACATATATATATATATATATATATATATATATATATATATATATATATATATATATATATATATATATATATATATATATATATTATATATATATATATATATATATATATATATATATATATATATATATATATATATATATATATATATATATATATATATTTATATATATATATATATATATATATATATGTATGTATATATATATATATATATATATATATATATATATATATATATATATATATATATATATATATATATATATATATATATATATATATATATATATATATATAGATATATATATATATATATATATATATATATATATATATATATATATATATATATATATATATATATATATATATATATATATATATATATATATATATATATATATATATATATATATATATATATATATATATATATATATATATATATATATATATATATATATATATATATATATATATATATATATATATATATATATATATATATACATATATATATATATATATATATATATATATATATATATATATATATATATATATATATATATATATATATATATATATATATATATATATATATTATATATATATATATATATATATATATATATATATATATATATATATATATATATATATATATATATATATATATATATATATATATATATATATATATATATATATATATATATATATATATATATATATATATATATATATATATATATATATATAATATATATATATATATATATATATATATATATATATATATATATATATATATATATATATATATATATATATATATATATATATATATATATATATATATATATATATATATATATATATATATATATATATATATAATATATATATATATATATATATATATATATATATATATATATATATATATATATATATATATATATATATATATATATATATATATATATATATATATATATATATATATATATATATATATATATATATATATATATATATATCTATATATATATATATATATATATATATATATATATATATATATATTATATATATATATATATATATATATATATATATATATATATATATATATATATATATATATATATATATATATATATATATATATATATATATATATATATATATATATATATATATATATATATATATATATATATATATATATATATATATATATATATATATATATATATATATATATATATATATATATATATATATATATATATATATATATATATATATATATATATATATATATATATATATATATATATATATATATATATATATATATATATATATATATATATATATATATATATATATATATATATATATATATATATATATATATATATATATATATATATATATATATATATATATCATCATCATCATCATCATCATTGTCAACCAGGGTCGATCCACTGCTGGATGAAGGTCTCCCCAAGTTGACTCCAAACAGTTCGGTCCTTTGCTCGCCGATGCCACGTGATGCTGCCATGCTTCCTGATTTCGTCCATCCAGCGTACCTTCGGTCTTCTTCTAGGCCTCTTTATGCCTCTTGGATACCACTGGATTATTTCGGATGTCCATCGGGAGTCTGACATTCTGGCTATGTGTCCGGCCCATTGCCACTTCATTCTTTTGCACACCTTTATAACGTCTTCTACCTTTGTTATATTGCGAATCCAGGTGTTTCGTTTACGGTCTCTTTTAGTATATCCTAACATGCATCTCTCCATGCCCCTTTGTGCGGTCTGGAGCTTTTGTGTGTTCTTTACTGTGAGCGTCCATGTCTCGCAGCCATATGTAAGTACTGGAAGAATGCACTGGTTGTAGACCCTTCGCAACTTATTTAATAACTTATTTCCTTTGTAGGTGGCATATCGGAGGAAATAGCACGAAGGACAAAACTGGCGTGGAGCTCATTTGGACGTTTGAACAACATCTTCAAAAGTAATCTCCCAATATATATATATATATATATATATATATATATATATATATATATATATATATATATATATATATATATATATATATATATATATATATATATATATATATATATATATATATATATATATATATATATATATATATATATATATATATATATATATATATATATATATATATATATATATATATATATATATATATATATATATATATATATATATATAACCAATACACGTACAGGCGTCTTTTATATACGAGTAGTTCACAATCGTACTCGATGACAAGGCCTATAGTATCGTACTGATTAGAAATTAATCGACTTATATAATAATAATGTAAGTTATTTAATTGTCAAATGCTTGTCTTCCAACCTCTCTTATTTCAGATGGCTTGATCGAGATCTAGGGCCAATTCTCGAGACGTTTCGTGAATTCGACAAGCACCACTATACATATTTACCAATCAGGTAGATATATTAAAATCAACCCCGTCATTCCTCACTTTGTCCTCTCACCTTATTCTTCGACACTCATGAAACCATCTTTCCACTGGTACTCTCTGGATTCGTTGGTTATCTGGATTTCAGGTTTTGTCGGTTCTTCGACCAAAATCAATATTCTTTACCGCTCGATTGTGACCAAAAGTGAATAGAACTTTTAACCACATTCTGGTTAATCTGCAGAATGTAGTAATTGGAAAAAAATGGTTATAAAATTTTATTTTATAATAAAAAATAATAAAATAATTTGATTACTGTCCGTTCAGTATTAAGTCGTCCAAGGTTCGATTCCTAATGGGACGCTAAGTAAAAACATTTTGGAATTTCTTTGAGCTATCTTGAATAAAAAGTGTTACGGAAGCACACTATGTAAGTCATTGATTATTATTTTCATTAATATAACATTTTCTGTTATATTATAAAATGAATAAATCCATATAATCTTTAATAACAAATAACTTTGCGATTGTTTAAGTAATTACGCCAGTATTTGGATGATAATTCATTACCATATTAAGATGCATGGATGCGGGGTAACGCGTTTGACTTTAGTTAAAAAAAAAAACAAATCTAAGTTTCAACCAACCTGTGGTTTCATCAAATTTCAAAAATTAACTGCTGATATTATCGTCCTAGAAAAGATGTGTTACATTATTTATTTGCGATTTGAAAGTGTAATAGAGGCCACCGTATCAACTAGCATCGTCCTATTGGCTACTTCCACATAAAACTACTGTTTTGGGAGACCATTTCATTATACTAAGTATTCATTTGTTACAATTTGTGATTCATACAACAATAGTTAAAAATGTGCTGCCCTTGTATGCGAAACTCTTCAATTTCTTTTTTTATTGCCCGTTTCCTGAATGAGTTTTTTTGCCAAATAAAGAAACAAAATATCGTTAGGTTTCTGGCATAAGTTGGTTGGTACAAATTACAAATAATGAGATCTTTTTGTGAATTTCATCATATGACCCATATACTTGTCTAGTAAAAATTTGTAATTGATAGTTGAACTCGAAATACTATTTCCACACTTATACAATTGAGAAGAATACATGGGGTGACAATGTATGAAAGAATACGGAATCAAGTGATTAGAGATCAATGTGAACTTGAGGCTGGTGTAATAAATAAGATGAAGAAGAGTACGCTGCGATAGTTTGGGCATATGGAACAAATGAATGAAGAAAAACCAACAAAAATGTTAGTAGAAGGCGTATGAGAGAAATACCAAGGAAAGGACGTGGAAAGTCAAAGAATTCGTAGAAATCGTCTGAGTACGTGCATGGTTGTAGACAGGGCTACGGATGTGTATCGATATAGGAAAATCTGGCGATCTGTCCTTTCTGCCTTCCCTGATAGAAAGATGCCGTATTTCCATGTATGTACGAGTATACTCTTTTTATATCAAACAGATCATTTTAATGTTTAAATAAATACATGTCATAAGTAAATTCAATCATGTACGAGTATGTGGATACTTGGTATAAAAAAAAATTACGTGGTATGAAGTCAAGACATATTTTATTGCAATACCTCTTTTATTTGACTTTTATATACTATCCCCTTTAGGAAATAAGTAACCTAATGTTTATTAATTTTATTTTTGTTCTTGTATGTGATTGTTTTGAAGTTATCAACAATGTCAGCCAGATTGATTGAGGGCACATTAGAAGCAGCGGAGCGTGAATAAAGATAGCGTATTATACGGTAGTGCTAACTTGTTAAATTTCTTCCGCGGCTAATTTTATGGCCCACACTGTACATAAATTATCACCAAGGTGATAAATTGAAGTACTTTTGAACTGAGTTTAAAAAATTCTATCTGTTCATTTGTGAAGTATGTGTAAAAGTCGAGATTTTTTTAAATTTCGATTGAACGGTTACAAAAATTAGGTTGATATTGGACAAAATATCAATTTCATCAATTCTCTACACTTTATATATTCGTACATGCATACTATCGCGCCGTGATGCTGTTGTGATAAACAGACAGTTTATAGCGCAAGACTTTTTCATTCTAATATACATCATTCGCCTCCTATACACCTGCTCATACAACTTATACGATTTCCTTGACTATTTACATTTCCTTCTTTCAAAAAAAATTCCTCTACCACGCCTTCTAGTAAAATTTGTAATGTAAATTTGTTTCGTTACTTTTTCTTCATTCATGCAATCTAACATACATGTCGAAACTATCTCTAAGTGTATTGTTTATAGTTAAGGCATTAACGTTGTGAAGTTTTCAAGACACTGTAATTTGTTTTATCAAACACTGTTTATTCCACTTTTTGTAACGGTATAACCCTACCGCTCCCCTAACCCCTGATGTTATACCGTTACAAAAAGTGGAATAATAAGTGTTTGATAACACCAAGTTTGATCATCCAAGACAAAATAGAAGGCCGAAGAGGTGTTGGCAGTAGGCAAATATCCTGGTTCCGCAATATACGTGATTGGACTGGCATAAGGGGCGTTTGAGATCTTTTTCAGGCTGCCGGGGACAAAGATGTCTACTCTCAGGTGATATTCAACGTTGGGGGGACCTGACATGACACTGGGAAGAAAATAAAACGAATTACAATATATCTGAGTGCTCTCTTCATCTTACTTAAAACACCAGCCTTAAGTTCACAGTATTTTTTTATCATTTCACTTCATATTCTGTAAAAAAATCTCTCCATGTATTTATTCATCATAGAGCATGGATTTCTACAACATTTGTTAATCATTTTAAGTCTTTTTCTACGGCCTTTTTGCTTCCACACATATAATCATAGTCCCGTAAATAATCATAACTTAAAGTTTATTAAAATTAAATGTATAGAACGATGAATAATTAACGATTCGATGAAAAGGTGAGGACATAGTAAATTCTGAGGTGAGTTGCGATAGTGGCCTTAACAAACATACACACAAATACGGAACAGTATAAAGGTAAGTTTTTTCCATTAGTCAAGTCATTACTTAAGAAATGAATACATGTAGATAAAATCTCTGCCTGAAAATATATTACACACTGCCCAAGAAAACTATTACATGCTTCGGCACTTCGGGTTGCCGATGGCCGTGGTCTTGCGGTTAGCATTCACGCTAAGCAAGCGGGCGTCCCAGTTCACTTCTGGACTAGTTTTACTCTTAGCCCATATTACAATTAAATTTAACTCTGTCTAAATCTTATAAGCTTGTTTATCATAATATTTAAAAAAAACTTTGCCTGACGATAGGCTGCAATAAATTAAACTTGTCTATCGTTATGCAAGTTTAATTCCTTGCTGGAACTTTGGGTTTGATATGTTCAAATTGTGTACTTCCTGAAGTGCAACAGTTAATCAATACATTCAGATTTGTCTATCCTCAGGATGGCTAAGAATCATATTCGATCACGAGGGATTGCCTATCATGATATTATAACTATACGCTTAAATGCTGGGTAGAGAAAGACGAAAAAAGGTGGAAGCACAGTATATATAAGTATGTTACATTTACTGACGGCTTAGATAAAAGTTGAAAAGGAATGTTGGAAGTGATTGTAGACAGGTCTTCACTTAATTATATTCAGGAAGGTATATTTCATTTCTGCTACGTCCATACATCTTGTCATAAATAATATATTTATTTTACATTTCTATTGCAAATACAATCTGGTGGGCTTATTGCCAGGCGGCAATCTCTTCCAACCAACCAGACAAAATAAATTAAGCTAGTTACATGGTCGCAAAAAAAACATTCAAATTAGTATCCATCCCCACGAATCCATGAACTCACGTGAGCATATATTATATATATGAAACCCACAAAAACGGACAATCACCCGAACATTCCTTTTCATATAAAGTGAGATATCATTAATCAAAGGAAAAAGGAGGGATGGTGGAGAGGACAGAAAAAAATCGTGAATGAAATATGTTATGTTACTGACTAGAAATTAAGAGTTTTTCAGTCGCTTCTTAAATTATACCAAGGACTGAGCAAATCTAACATTGGTTTGTAACTAATTCCGGAGTCTCACTGCATGGACAGTAAAGGACGACGTAAAAAAAGAAGAGCGTTGAACTGGGAAAGCCAATAAACAATCTCTGTTTGAGCGTAGCGCTAGTCCATGATCGGAAAGACTCTGACAATTTTCAGCGAGATAAGAGGGGGCGGCGGAACAGTTAAGTGTATTATATAATAAATACAGTATGTGAATTGGCGTCTATTTCTAACGTTCAACCAGTTCAAATGTAAAAACATTACGTATAATTTTTGTAGGTTTAATATACCTTATATTCGCCTTAAAAGCCTTAAATCCTTGTACAAACGTGTTAGATCATGGAGACATGTATTTTTTCATAATATTTCTATACAACATATATTTTTCATTTCTATTTTCTACTTAATCTAATTTTTAACTAAAATCATTTTTTTTTCAATGTTCAAGACTATGTAAAATGGACATTTTTGCTTTTAAGTAAATAAAACGCATATTTTCCAAATATAACACTAAAATCAGTTGTGCATTCCCTTTTTGCTAATTTACGAGTTTATCAGTATATTGCAGTAAAATAATTTTAACTGTAAAATTTAAAAAATCCGGTACCAAGTAAAAATCTAAGATGATTTTAAAGTGCAGCAGCGATCTGTGTATTTTATCCAACGGACCAACGAGAAAGCTAACGACAATCCAATGGACCGGAGTCCTCGTGAATGTGTGATTTTTGTAGAATTATCCAGAGAATTCTCAAAGGAAGTATGCACCATTTGGAACGCTTCTATTGAAGATTTTATCTGCAGCGCATTGCAAGCGTTATTGAACACGGTCTGAACCCGTAATCCGAACTCCAATTACGCGCTCTTTCTTACTTTCTTACAAGGGACATGCATTTTTCAGGATCCGAAGATAGCTATCAAGTTTAATATTAACTGCAAAAGGAATATCATCTCTTAGATACCACTGCTGATAAACGTTTTTGTCAATATTTACTAATTGATTGAATTGTAATTCGAATAACCGAAAGCTTTAGTAAGGAGTTCACTTACATTAACTAATAAAAAAATACTTGACAATGCTTTATCGATTATGGTGGATGTATAGCTATCAGGATATTTTTTTGAAAATTTTCTTCATGACACGGATAACAATAATAATCATGGAACTTCAAAACGAACAAATTTTTCGCCTTTTAAGTAAGATTTACATGGAGGGGAATATTCAAATGAGGCTATTAACTAATAAGCTGGTTGATTGAAATAAATTGATTTGAAGTAATAAATCCGCTAGATGCATTTGCGTTAAGGTGTTAAATAAATAAAAAGAAGCCAGGTCATACATAATACAATGAAAGCGTAATACAATAAAAAAAACAATAAATATCTTTGACTAAAACCAAGAATACAAAACCTGTTAAAATAAGGAAGTTTCTTTGACAATTTAGTACCACATGCAATAAATATCTACGGGCAAAACCGAGAATATGAGTCCCTCTCTAGACGAATATGATATTTCTCTACATCTCTGACCTTTAAATATCACGGGTGATTCATTAGAGAAACAAAATAGCCACTTGATAAGGGTAAGGTAATTATTCCTGCTAGCTCGCTGTATAATGCAGAGGGGATAGGGGATGTTACCCCTAGCCATGGCCTGGTAGAGGTTATTTTTATCTAACGTTTTTCACATCTTTGATCAGCTGTATTAACTGAACAACGAGAAGAGTGTCAATTTTCATTTTTTTTATTAATATTACGAACTAAGCTTGACGATAATACTTGCAAATATCACAATTATCTTATTTTAATAAAACAACAGTAGTTTTAAGTATTACTTCGCTCCATTATAAATTCAAGACAATATTTAGAAATTCGTAAGTAAAAATAACCAACCAAACATGCTGAATTGTTGGATATTTAAGAAAAAACTATTCGTATTTTTGTGCAATAATATTATTCTTTTTTGTGTGAAAATTATTTTTTCTTAACCGTCGCAATTGATTTAAATCTGTCAAATACATAATTTTAAAAAGAAAAAAAAAAGCGTTCGTGACTATTGAGTTTAAATAAAACATTATTGTAAAAACATTAATATCTCTTTAAACTTTAGAAAACAATGCTATTCAAGTCTTCAAAAAATATACAGCATGTAGTGCAGTGAATTCATTTGAAATTTGAGTAAATGTTTGATGTGCCTGCCAGCCTGGAGGTTCAGGGGTTGATTTTTACTGGTACACGGTATATTTGAAAAGGATTGTAGTATGGATTTCATTCAGTAATATATATATTTTTTGTCTTTCAAATGCAAAAGTCTAAAGGAAGTTTCAGCGAGAAGATTGCTATATACGTTAGCTAAATCCTAGAACCCCTCTCTTATATATTATAGCATAGTGTTATTGAGTTTTTGAGAGTCAAATTTGGTAAATTTATACGTTAAATGGCCTCTGTGGCCTTGTTGATTAGACTTTGGATTTCCCCATAATGCTTCTTTAATACTTTTCTAGTTGGTTGAAAGAGATCGCCATATGTCAATTAGTCCGCCAGGTTGAACTGTATATAACGATAGTGCTATACATATATTTCTCCTTGCCTTTACTAAAGATATACGAAATCTTTCCATGTCATATTCCTAATTATTCACATACGTGTACATGCATTATAAAAATGTCCAGAAATGTCTGATAAAGATCGGGGAAGGTTGTGGAGCGCCATTATTAATATGGTAAACCATTTGCAGGTTTAGGTGTGTTAGCTAGCTTTTTCGCGTGGAGTAAAATAATGTAAATCTTAGTGTTCAGCTTTTTAGGAAGACACCTCTTTACGAAAGATCTTATCAAAATTTATGTTGGTGTATGAACAATACATACATATACTTATAGCTAATGTGTTTTTATCATATATCGGAAGATCTACAAAAGTTTCTTTGCAGTTCGTCTTCCCTAGGTAAGTTTTCTGCAGTTTTCTTACCAAATATATTTTTCTGTTTAACATATTCAAATGCGAGGAGTACATTATCTAATGGCCACAACAAAAAAGAAAATCAAAATTAAACATATTCTCAAATGCAATGCAGAAAACAAAGAACTAGACATACTCGTATATGTTTTTAACTGCCACTGTCAACTAGAAAAGAATAAAGGACATGAAAAAATAGCGCGGAATAAAAAAAAGGTTCGCCTTTGAAGATATATAATGAGACACATTTTTGCAACAAACGAAATGTGTAAAATAAATCTAAAATCAAAATGCAGACATTGGACAAACTTGAATGGAAGGATCATTTGAATTTTCTATAGGAAATATATCATTTATAAAAATATGAGGATCATACATACACACATACCATCCCACTGTTTCCCGGTCGAGGTAAGCAGAGAGGAGGGAGTGCCAAAAATTCCTATCGCAACACACATTCCTCGACTCTTCTATATCCATACACCCCCTCGTACAACTTCTACGCGTTTTCTGGCTTATTACATTTTTTTCTCTCGAAATATTATTAACTTGATTTAACCAAACCTTCCTAGGTCTTCCTCTACCACGCTTTCCAATTACATCTGTACTGTAAAATATTTTTGTTGTATTTCCTCATTTATTCGTTTGACACGTTCAAACCATCTCAGTATGCTCTTATTGATCTTATTCCGTCATATGTTATCACTCTTTATATTCTTCTAAGAGCGCTAATTTCTATATAATTTATTCGGCTCCATTACATTTTTTTATCAATTACATTTCACTCCCCATTCAGAAACGTTATATCTAGCATATTGTTGAGATTTACGAATTCTGCAAATTTTAATACTATTTGGTTCGAGTGCATATATTTTATTTGTCTACATTGACTATATTTTCTATCACTACACGCCTTCAATATTCCTCGTAACACTTTCAAGTTCACGCTCACTCCGAATCACTTCTCTTCATTCGGTATTCTGAGCATTGTGTCAATTAGAATGATGAATAATAAAATATTTACAATAATAAAATTAGTATCGCTGATACGAAAAATTAAGTAAAACTTAGAAAAACCTTTCACTATTAAATGAATCAAATTTTGATTAATTTGATAGTGAGTGATTCTCAATTAAGTTATAAGTGACTCGTCAAATGGTGGGAGCTAAACAATATCTGATGTCCTCGCGGCTGGACTCGCCCTTTATTGGTGGGGTGTATTTCGGCAGAGGGGATGTTATGAGATGACCTTTTGATAGCTTATCTTTTAAATGTATTTTCTATTATTTGAGATATACACGTATGTGCGATTTTGGAATGCACTTATATATGTATATACTACGTTGTTGTCAATAAACTTACTTTTAATTTATTATTTAACCCTTTCAATCCAAGAAGTTTTTACCTTTTATTTGAATGAATTGACGTATAAACACAAATGTAAGGGATGTTAAATCCTACAGGAAATATTCATAAAATATTTGAATTCCGTATGTTTAAAAAATAGGTTTATAAATAAAATGGAAATTTTTATTGCATTAGAATTGTTGTATAGGATCACTTATCCCAGTGGTATTGTACTTAGTGTATAAAAATCTTACCGGGAAAAATACATTTTTCAGAATGTTTATTTATGAACATATAAAAATCAAAAACTGAAATATACTATGTTGTTTATAGTTAAGGCATTAACGTTGTGGAGGTTTAAAGACATTGTAATTTATTTTTATCAAACACTGTTTATTCCACTTTTTTGTAACGGTATAACCCTACTGGATTCAAGGCTTTCACCTCATCTTCAGGTTGTGCTCCCCTGAATTGTGGTATGGAGCTAAACATGTTTGACAGAGAGGCTCCAAAGGGTTTTTTTCTCCTTTTTTGACAGTGCACATATAATACATCTTTATTTATTTATTGAATTAATACTTCACTGTAAATTTATTATCAGGTGGCAATCTCTTTCAGCCAACCAGACAAAAGTTAATGAAGCAAGTTACATGGTCGCATAAAATATCCTGATGATTATTCATATTTATGCAATTTATGGGCATAAAAATATCGAAGTAAAGGTGAGATACGTAATCAGAAGAAAAGGAAAGGATGATGAAGAGAAAAGAAAAATCAGGACTGAAACACGTTATATTACTGACTAGAAATTAAGCATTTTTTTAATCGCTTCTTAAAGCATGCCAAAGACGAAGCTACTTCTTCGATATTTTGATTCTATTGGCATACGGTCTTCAATAGTTTACAATTTTGGCTCCTCTTTGAACGGGGACCTCCGATACAAGAAGTTTTTCGTTTGAGATTCGAGGAGTATCATCCTGCCAAAACCATTTCTTCTACTAGTTTTACTAAATAAGATAATAGTCGTGTTTTCTTTCATGGTTGATTTGGTTGTAGAAGTCATAAATAACCATTGGGATTAAATCATTCTAGTTCATGTTAATTTAAACATCCAGTACTTATTTAAATGTCTGTGAGACGTATTAGAATCGGATAATTATTTGAGACAACGCACCCATAGGTTGTCCTATCAACCAAGAAGTCGAATCAACCTGCCTTTGGAAATGCCGGTAAGTAGTCTTCATATAGACGTGTTTCATATGTCGCTCAGCTCCTTAATCCTTTAAGTGCCGCAAGGTATTAGCATGGCTGATCCCGGAAGGCCGTGAATTTTTTAAGCAAAAATAAAACCTAATAGAATTATATTTTCTGTATATGTTACATATTCAAAGAATCTTATGAAGACTTACCAAATATGTGCAATATGTGTCGTTTGCGCCGCCGTTCACTCAGAAAAACACAACTAAAACTTTAACAAAATGTCAGGGTTGTCACAGCTTATCACAGAAAATACGGAAACATACGTTAATAAAATATTTGATAGAATTAAAAGTATATGTAACACGAAAATATTAATTATTTTAATAACGCCCCGAAAGTAAATAATGTAACTTTAAAATCATTTCAAATTTCAACGGTTATATAAGTAAAACGCAAAACTGACAACCCTGTATTAGAGACACATGTCGACTGTCATGCGAAGCTTTTAGGTAAATCTCTGTAAAGTTGATAATATCTGTAAACTGTAATATTATAGTATTTACTCATCATCTTAATATATGTTCAATATTTTAGATTATTCGAATTGGTACTTGACATTGGCTAGAAACAGGCATAAAGTTGAGCGATTTAACTCGCTAATTTTGTACGGCCGGCCCAACGGGCACGGCAACAGAGAGCGAGTAAACTCGCTTAAAACATCTAACCGGTTAAGAAAAAATCTCTTAAATTTAGTGTTATACTTGAAATAATTCCATTTTTATGCTATTTATCACGCTACATTTTGTCATAATGTTTTAATGTAACATATATATTTTTAATATTGTCCTTATCAAATGAGCCTTAATATTTTTTTTTGTACTTTTTATGTCTGGTCCTTGCACGAATTATGGAAATGTGTAAGTAAAGGACTTGGAAAAATTAAATTCATAATGGAACACAATCCCGTTGGGACTAAAAAAGGTTAATTTTCTAGTAGGAAGCCGACACAAGACACACCTAATTGATAAGAACAATACGACAAGAGAAGGAAGTCACACAAGGCACCAAATGACATACTATATGCATATCATGTCACAATTATATTGCTACCAGATACCGGCTAATTGTATCCGTAACTCATACTGAGAGTGCGAGGATATTTCTTTGTTTACTACTCACAAATGTTCATATGAGTCATGTCCAAGGCTATAGTTAATCGAGCGACAAAGGCAAACGGGATGTTCAAATGTAATGTCTTGAAATCATTTTTATTTTTTAAGTGTACTCGATGAGTTCATTCTTATCCATTACTTGTACTAATAGTTTCTCACCCAATCTTACCTGACCTTATCTACATGGTGTGACTTACTCGTACTTCGTTGGTCTAAATTCGACTAAAGATCCGATCAAAATCATGACAATCTTTCCCTTTGCCCAACTTGTTTTTGAGATATTAACATTTTTGTAAAGAATCCTTATGAGACTTTGTGTATTTGTTTAAAATATTTTAGTCATTTAAATAACAAAAAATGGTTTTAAAAACTAACTGTTATATTTTTTTTCAGGGTTATATAAACATTTTTCTTAATAAGGTGTTCTTTAATAATGTATTTATTGATAAAGGATTTCTCTAATTTGTTAGAAGAAGAAAATTACCTTTTTTGGGAGGTTTGGCCAAAATTTATGATTATGTATGACGACCAGACTCCACCGAATGTCGAATGTGTTACTATCACATATCGGAAGATCTATTCAGATTTATTCTTAGTTCATCTTTCCTTGGTAAGTTTTATCGTGCTCTTACCATACATATTACGGCCATTAGATTCGATATTCCCCGCACCTAAACATATGCAGGGAGTACTCAATCTAATGGCCGCAAGCATCACCTTCCTACTCCTTCATTAAACTTATTTTTTTTGTTATATATTAAATCTGTTGATAGTGGGTTCGAGTCCCGAGCTAGAGCGCCCTTGAGAATAGTCTGCTCTCTAAACGGCGCTTTATAAATTGTCATTTTATTATTATTATTATCCAATCCAATTCAATATTTTACAATATATTTTTGTACACTCACAATGATTGTCTGTACAAAGTTTAAAGTTGAAGATTTGTAGAAAATATTGTTTTATGAGACCAGTCTTTGCACCATTTTTACCAAGCATACTTATTTTATGTCAGCATTCAATATTTAATCATGAATCATTTTATGTATAACTGAGCGATACCTTGGATATATCTTTGGCGCTACCTAACACTATGAGTAGAATCATCGCTTACGTTCTTCCATATGACTAATAATAAATCAGACACCATATTATGTAACAAGAGAAATCGACATAATTTGGAAAATTTAATAAAATGTTTATATGCATTGCATTTCTGTTGTATACGATTTATTGTCATATGACTATATCTTTCAACCAATCTGAAACATATTCAAGAAGTCTAAGCAAAGACCCAATTGATTTTTTTGTAAATTAATTCGGTTCCATCTAGAAAGAAACCAAAAATTATTTATTTAATTTGATTAGTTTTTTTTTCAAAGTATGTGTTTTATCATAACTTCACTCCATGTTTCATTTTAATCGTATCTCATATAACTTTGTGTCAAAAATCTGGCACAACTTCCTGTTAGTGAGAAGCTGTCCATCAATTACTGCATTATCCACCTCCACGTGTAAATCCTCTGATTGCATGGCATACGTTACATGGAACTGGTATCTCTGCTATGCCATCCGAGTGTTTACCAAGCCATCCGAGTGTTTGACCGTTGCGCTGTCTGATGACTAAGAGTCATTGTCAAGCGGTTCTGATAAGAAAGTGGGATACGGAAGAGGCCAACGTGAGTTACTGTGAGTCATTGGATGCATTCTAATTACTTTCCTGGTTAGATTAAAAACAAATAATTTCCATATCACTTACTGTTCTTATGATAATTATATTTTTATTTTCTTGCTTTCATATATGTATATCATCGCGCCTTGTCTCTAGCGGGATGGATAGAGAGAACAGATCTCCATATTTTTCTGTCCAAGCACACAACCTTCGCCTCCTCCAAATTTATGCATCTTGTCATGCACAATGTTTTATTATTCATATTTCTCACTTTACCTTCTTTCAAAATATGGTCTATTCGGTCCAGCCAAGTTTTCCTCGGTCTGCCTCTTCCACGCACATCTTCGCTTAATCATTCTTCACTTAATGTATATTCGCTTAATCATTCTTCACTTAATGTATATTCGCTTAATCATTCTTTAAACATTCATTCTCGCCACTTGTCCATACATTCTTAAAGCTCCTTTCTTCTTCTTATTTAAAACATCTATTTTTTTTCATGAATTCTTTTAGATGTCTTCATTCTACCTTCTTTCAAACACTGACACTCCACAAACTTTCCTTAGTGCACGTATCTCCACAACATTAATCTTGGTTGTATCCTTCTGCGAAGTCCAACTTTTACTTCCATACATGAAGGTGGACACGGACACTGTATTATTTATTGTCATTTTTGCTGCAATTGATATTGCGTGGTTGTTGTATATAACATGAAGTGCTCGGTAAACTTTGTTCCCTGTCTCTTCCTTTCTTTCAATGTCCCTCTCAACTCACCCATCACACGTAAACATACTGCCCAGACAATATACCTTATCAACCTGCTCAAGTTTTTAAAAGTTCATCCATACCTCGCACACTTTTTAGCACACTACTTTATATAACCATTGCCTTTGATTTCGCCACATTATGTAGAACAATGAGTAAAGAAAAACTAAAAAATCAAAGGTAGAAAAATGTGTATCGCGTTGGAAAACTTTGGCGCTCAATTGGGAGACGCCGTGATGGTACGTATGTAATAAAAAACAAACGTACAGTTCCGATGTGAGTGAAATACTTAGAAGGGGAAGACCAAGGAAAGTGTGGTTGGATCAAGTGAATGATATTGTGAAAGACGGATATATAAAAAAGTCAGATAAATTGTGTGAGTTGTATAAGAAGAGTGTAAATGAAATGTAAGATGTATGTCACACTAGGAAATTGTGGTACTCTCTCCTCTCTGCCTACTCCTATAGGATGATGGTAAGAGGTATGTATATAACATCAACCCATTTTTAAAACAAGTCTGGAGAAACAGAAAATAGAAATTCGATCGATATAATGGAGCACACACTGCTTTTACAACTCGTATGGATGAAACACGACAGAAATTCTTTTTAACTAACGTTTTATATTACTCGTATATATGACTTTATTCAAGCCCGGTTCAATAGAGAATATCGGCTCCACCAAAAGCCGTTCTACGAGCGGATAACTTTTCATATTTCCAAATATTGAGGCGATCTCACTTTATCAGATTAAGGCAGGGGTATTTATTGTTATATTGTATGGCCGGTTGGCCTTCATTATTTAAATCAACCCTTTTGTGTACCGCCTTATAAATAAACATCTTAAAAGCCGGTCAAAAGCCACTGTAGGGTTGTGCCTGACGTTAATTATATTCATAAAAGTGAATTTATTACACCGGAGGTTCTGCAGAATAACGGAGAACTTTATTTTTCGAAACGAGCTTCTGAATTAGTTGCTATCGAATGAAAGGTGCCATATAATATTTTTTTCTTAGAAAACTATTTGATTGACATTTGAATACAATAAACGAGTGTTTTTATATTTGAGATTTTTATCGTTTGAATGGGTTTGGAAGAGGTAATGAGGCTAACTGGTGTGTTTTATATTATTTCCTGTTATTTCTCTTAAAAAAAAACTGCAAGTTACATTTGATGGCAATTTCGTTTTACTTTTAACGTATTTAATTCTCGTATGTTGTTAGGCTCCAACGTATCCGAATTTGTGAATCTATTAATTAACGATAGTGGCTAGAAGAATATTGTCTTGGGCTTTAGAAATTAAACCTTTGAATTTAAAACCACTAAATTAGGCACTGAATTCGCGTCTTATCGACTGAATATGTTGGCAACACTATCTCACGTGAAGAGGTAATATCACTCGAGCAAGTATACGGCGCGCGCGAGTACTGTTATCAGACGAAGTCTTTTACCAGACTGGACCCTTTTTGTTCCATTTTTTGGGTTACCATCGAGAATCAAACCCAAACCCCAGGATGAAAGTCAAGTTTCTTACAAACTAGACCACCGATGTGTATATGTAATTAATATGATCCTAAAGCAATTCTTTTAAAGAAATCAATTGAAAGGGAAAATAGTTTATTTAACATTCAAATGTTTAAAAATTCATCACTATAAACATACATAAAAGTGACTTGTTTAGCATTAAAAAAATATTTATTTGTAAAGCGAATCAGGCCTATCACTTAAGTTTTAGTTTATTATATAGTACATTTTTCACATTAAATTATAAAATCGTTCTGTTTTTAAAATGGATTATTACAATATAAAAACTAAATCATGAAAAAAAGAAAAAGTTTAAAATATAAAAACAGTCTAAAATTTGGAGTAAAAAACGAAGTCATTGTATTTTAGGTCACTGTTTTAATTAAACACGTTAAGAAAGATGAAAATTTAATAATTAATAGTCGGATCCAGATTCTGACGGTATTGGCAGTATAGGACGATGTAAAAAGGAAAGTGTGATGAACAGGAAAAACCAGACGACAATCCCTTCTTGGACGATTGAAATGATTGAAAAGAAAAGATGAGGGATTGAAAAGATGCTTAAAATATTTTTTAAGCTATACAATTATAATTCTTCGACGCCCAGAGATGTTTTCAGTATTTTCTCACCAATTGATAGCAATAGTGTTCAGTGTAATAGATTCAGGGTTTATATTTTTTTTATGTAGTTTGACTGTATTTTGCAACGTTTTATTATATATTTGGGGTTTATTTGTTACATATATGCAAAATAAAGGAAAAATTAACGAGTCACAAAGAAATATACATATGATCACGCCGTTTCCCTTACAGGGTTGGCAGAGATAACTATATCAGATATTCTATCCAAAAACACGACTGTCACCTCCTTTACATTCATACATCCCGTCATACACAATATTATTTTATTCGTACTTTACCTTCTTTCAAAGTCTGGTCTGTTTGTTTTCTTCGGTCTCCCTATTTTATACACTTTGGACTGTTATAC
The DNA here is from genome assembly GCA_949825065.1 of Odontocerum albicorne. Classification (NCBI taxonomy): domain Eukaryota; kingdom Metazoa; phylum Arthropoda; class Insecta; order Trichoptera; family Odontoceridae; genus Odontocerum; species Odontocerum albicorne. The sequence continues at coordinate 11,157,023 of OX463854.1, read as the reverse complement.
TCGCTTGGCCAACATTTCGTTATTTATTATCTCCACACATCGTTACCATCTATACACTCCTTTCTTTATCTTTATAAAGACATGTTATCAAATCATTCATTTTTATGTCTACATTTTGCATTCATTAATACATTAATACCCCTTTTTTTCATACTGCATGGATTTCCATATCTATAAACCCACTTTTTTACTCCTGCAAATTCAAGCTTCACTTCCATACCCAAGATGGTCACCAACAAACTATTATGTATTATTATTTTTGCTACGTTGAATTTAGCGCAGTTGTTTATAAAGTTAAGATCTCCATTTACTTCGTTCCCTATCGCTACTTGTCTTTCGATGTTTTTCAACTTGCCCATTAAATGTCAATATACTGCCAGAAATTGTTCCTGAATGAATCAAATTGAGAAATTGATCTAAATCTTCAAAAATATTTTAGGAAAATCTATAATATTTTTATTTTCTTTATTTTTAAAATGTGCCGAATTAAAAAAAAATATTTAGTTTTAATATTAGAAATTCAATTATGCAGTAATTTAAACCCAAGATTTTATTGAGGTAAAAAAGTTGATATTTCGGCTCATTTACAAAATAATTATGGTGAAATGCAACTTTTGCTATTCTAAAACCTTTAAGTATGTTATGTATGATCACAGCATGTGGGATGATTAAGAATTTATAACATGTATGATATTTGCGATGTTTCAAAGAAGTGATTGCTCATTTGAAAAATTTAAATAACGTACGTAATTCTGACGTTCTTTTAAGTGGCTGATTATAATTTTAATTAAAAATTGAGATACTTACATGCGTAGTTTTATGAAAACTAAATAATCATAAATTATTAATATTGTATGAGTATATGAATATAACCAATGCCCATATATGGTCTGAAAATAAAGCAGTGAATATTTTTTCTGGTATACTACATTTTAAGCTGCTAACCGGAAAATGTGGTTTTTAAAAAGTGTTTCGGGGTTTCCTTACCTAGCCCAATTGAACTCATGATCTTTTCTAATTTATTTCTTCTTCTCAGATAACCATGAAGCTCATGTAAAGCTTTAACCTCTCGGCGATTTTTCGTCCAAGTCAATCAGCCAATCGCCGTCTCCTTCCAGTCTCCCCTACTGCCAGCCTCCTTAGATACTGCTGCACGTTATCTAAAAACATGCATTTTGGTCTATAAAATAGTTATATTCCTTGCAGTCGGACTTGAAGTTATCTTCCTTGCAGTCGTTTATCGTGCTGAGATCTGCTCACATGGCCTATCTATGTGAGCAGATCTCAGTTAATTAGTTTACCATGGAACAAAACATGTCAACCTTCACGGCCTCCTGTCGCTGTTGATTGTTATGCCATCGATTGACCTTTGTAGGCCCTACACGTATGGATATATGTATTAAAGAACCAGGGTGACAAATTTACATGTGATGAGAATTTTTACCGAAAATATCTAGCTTCAAAAAACATCTAGAGGGAGTATCAGATGCTAGTTAGTAAAAAACAAAAAAAATGAGTCAGTGATGTTGTTTTAAATACCTTGGTGTTGATATTGAAAGTCACAATAACTTATATAATAAAATTAGAGAACAGGTGAATATAAATTTAGTAATATCGAGATTCCCTAAGGATAGTTTATAGAAAAATAAGTGAATGGCAACATAAAGTAGGGTGAAGATCTATAAAACGTGTGATGGGACTGTTATAATATTTGCTATAGCATCTAGAATAAATATCACACGACCGAAAGTGCTTCGTGGAATATCAGAAACGAAAGTTTTGCGATGTTAAGCTAGTCAAACACTGAGGGACAGAATACGCAAAACCAAAATAAGACTATTGTGCGAACCCAAAGGCATTAAAATATGAGGACGGTAGAGAAGGCGTTATTGATTCAATCAAGTTGTAAAAATGAATGAAGATTGAATTTGATGGAATTGAGATAAAGAGATAGCTGCCAGTCTACGTCCTGGGAATAATGCGAAAAAAAATAGTGCAAAAATCTTCTCGAAAAAGGAACGTTTAGTAACTGCTGCACTAATTCTTTGAATACTCTCGGATTGATATTTTTTATAAAAATTAACAACCTCAATATTGATTATTATTTCTAATTAAGGAATAAACAGGTTTTTAATTGTTTTTAGTGTGACATAATGTTTAACTAACAGTTCAAAAGATGGATGCTGACCCGACTTGGAACTGTTAGTTGACCAGCGTCACGGTTCGACATGGATATATATATGCAGATGCTTTCACATTCTCAGTGCTAATTGAGTATCACCAATTAGAAACGCGAAAACAAAGGTTAATACATAATGCGTCAATGCCTCACGCTTCCGGCCCCAGGCTGTGTATATGTGCAATTTATCAAGGGTAATGGAGCGTGCTCACAATGCAAGAACTCATAAACAACGAGAGCGGTGAAGTGCCCAGCCTGCCGAGCTAGGTTCATTTGCGCGTCATATTGAGAGGACTCCGGAGCAGACAAACGACAGTCATCTATAACGCGAGAGAGCGTCGTGCGTTTCTTTAATCATATCAGATCAACTACCTGAAAGTGGTTTATTGCAACAGGTAAAAATGGTATTTTTTTTACCTTTGAATTCATTTTATTTTATTTCAATGGTCTTTTTGATTCAAAATATTAAAAACAGAACACAAATTAAATTCAATATTAAAATACAAACAATGTTATTTTTTTCCAACGCGATATCTCGACTCCAGTTTGTCTGACTCTATGTATGCTACATCTACACCGATTCACCTTAATATTGGCCTACCCATTATTCGATACTATATTGGG